>BMAO01037216.1:0-161313 GCA_019973975.1 Trichonephila clavata
CCAGTCATCTTAGTCAAAAAAAAGGGTCAACTGCGGAATGAGAGATAATAAGCTGAAAAATTGTATAGATCTTTATTTTGTCATTCTAAATGTTGTCTCAAAAGTCTCATAAAATCTCGTGTCCGCGTCTTAAGATATTCAAAGTCAAAGGTAAAAAAATTCGGTTTTTTGCAAATATCTTGTTTCCTATGGCCTAAAAGCTATTTACATTTATTATAAATATTGTAGAGAATAAAATTTTCTATAACTTTAATTGAAACATTTTTTTATACATCAAACCGTTTTTGAAATAGAGGGCGCTGAACGCGCAATGGTTGGCTATCTACAGCAAAATGCAAGGTCAACAATTAGTCACATGATATAATACGCCTTATAAAGTCTATAAACCTTAAAAATATATATAGTTACGAACAATTGGCATTTTTTATTAATTATTACATTACATTTAGTAATAGATTTCATTAATCAAGTATATTTTTTAATACTCCGCATCTGTTCGTGTAATTGAAAAACAGTTAACTGAAACTATAGACTTACTTTAATTATATTTTAATGTATGCTAATTACATTTTAAGAAGAAAAGTGAAATACAATTAGTTTGAAATGTATAAACCTTCAAATTTGTTTCCTTCTGTGCAGATTATGCCTAGACCTGCTGACCCCTATTGATAGCTTAGTTACCTCAAAGAAAACATGATCTAAGAATAAAAAAAATTTTAATGTACCATGTTTTTATAACGAATTAAAAAGCGTATTTTCATGCATTGTCATCCACTTCTAAGCTATGGTCCAAATTTCAAGTCTCTAGCTCATCGGGAAGTTAGTTTAGAATGAATTACAAAATTCCACCCTGAGACAGACGTAATAAAAACATGGTAAAATACTCAAATAAAGGAGAGTCTCCCTCAATTTCCAAGGGACTGTTGTTTGTTAAAATGTCTCGTCTCGATTCGACTCCTCTCTGGTTGGAGGCTAAGGATACACTAAACGTTTATGAGTGCTAGAGGACGCTTTACATTCTTTATACGTACGTTCTTATACACACCTAATATACGAACGTTTAATTTATAGCTAGTTGATGAACACATGTTTAGCTAAATAATAAAGACCGATTTCCTTTTCACCAATTCAGTTTTTACTAGCCACGTTTATTCGTTAGTTTTAAATTGTATTTTAGCTACGACGGACGTAAAATTTTGAGGGTTATGTCAGATTTCTGTTTTATATGTAATGAATCACTATAACAAAATTATCCTGTTAATGTAGTTGCGCGGTTTAAAAACTTTGAGAACAGCAAGTATCGAACGAAAGGACAGTCACATTGATTTTTTAAATTCTTCAACCTCCGTAAATGTACATACCGAGTGCCGAAAAGTGTACATTAGTAAAAATTATATTACAGCATCGAAACGACGTATTGAAAACAGTGAACCTTTATCATCACCTAGTGTCCCTCGTAAAAGAAGAAATGAAGCGTTTGATTTCAAAAAGCTCTGTTTATTTTGTGGTCAAGTAGCTGATGAAGTAACAGAACTAAAAATAAGAGAAGTACGGGTGCAAGATAGTAAAGTGAGTACTCTTGAGTTTAAAGGCAATGTCTTAAAAAAGCAGAAAAAACGTGGTGATTCTATAGGAGAATTAGTGAAAGATCGTATACTTTGTGAGTATGATTTGATCGCTTCTGAAGCAAAATATCATACTTCTGCAACACTAATTTCTTAAATCAGATACCATCTACTGAAAAGAAGTCTCGCCAAGATAGTTAAGTCACAGAAGCTATGGCAGAGATTTTTAATTACATCGAAAATCACGACGATTCCCAATTTACATTGAAAGAGCTCATAGATGTACTGACGGGTATGTACCAGATGATAAAACTATAATTACGAGACTTCAACAAAAATATTTGACGAATATAATAATTACGACAAAAGTAAGATCTTTTACAATCATATCTTTTCGTGATACACAAGCTAATATATTATCAAAAGCTTGGTATGATAATAAAAAAAGGGATCCCGAAGAGAAGAACGGTTGCGAATTGTAGTAGCTGCAGCAGCTATTATTCGTGAAGACATTCGGTCAGCTGTCATTGAAACCAAGTATTATCCACCTCCAAGTAAAATGTTAGATGATGTAAATCAAGATATACCAAAACGTTTATTGCATTTCTTACGATAAGTCATAATGAAAAACAGAAAAGGAAAAATAGCTTATTTAAAAACAAAATGCACGTCAATAAGTCATGCAATAATGGCTGCATTACGAGAACGATCATTTTCATCACAGCTACATTTAAGCCTTTCTGTGTTTCTTCATAGAAGATATGGATCTAAAAGACTTATAGAAGTGTTATATAGCTTGGGTTTTGCAGCTTCGTATTGTAATACTGTATAGTACGAAATTTCAGCAGTTTACCATCCACAGCCTCGTATTTTATCATCGGAATCAGGGGTGCTTGTTCAAAATGTTGGGGAGAATGCTGATATAAATGTAAATGGGTGTTTGCTATGTACGCTACAAATACAATTTGTGACGAGATGGAGAAGTGTTGTACAATTTCTTTAGACTCTACTGAACAACACGTTATGCTAAGATTCAAGAGTAAAAAGAGATAATACTGATGTAAGTAAACTAGTTGAATGGCTTACATTTCATAATCCCTTTCCAAATACGCAACAATTGGTATATTTAGAGTTTCTGTAATAGGTTGGAAATGATCAAATTAACTGTCACAAAGCCCATGAAATCGGATTACAATCAATGGTAAAGATAGATAATTGGTTTAAAATTTAATAAATAAAGTTAAAACGATCCGATAAGGTTTTACCGTTTCGATTGCCAACAAATCTGTCAAAATTAACGGTTGTAGAGTTTCAATTGATCCATCGGTACTCTTCCAAATAATTACTGTAAGCAAACAGTTTGAAAGTAATCTTCAAGACTATCTCCAATATGGACTAAGTCCATATCCATCAACTTTATTTGATAATGATGACATGAGAAAAACCACGAAAGCGACATTATATGACAATATGACTCCTGTAGATTTTGACTTCGATGAAAATAATGTAACATACATTATCGATGGTGGGTTTCTTTTGCATCTCATCGTATGGAGTAAAGACGATACTTTTTCAATAATTTTAGATAAATACGTAAAATATATACAAAAACATTATGGTTCTGAGATTGTAGTTGTATTTATGGATACTCAAGTATAGCAAAAACATAAAAGGAATGGAACAGCTAAGAAGAATTCCTGCTTTATCAAAATCGAATGATGTTTGTTTCGACGAAACAATGATAGTATCAATTAGCCAAGAGAATTTTTGTCGAATCGATGTAATAAAATTTTTTTGTTAACATGTTGATTGGGAAATTAGAATCTGTTGATACCACGATAAAACAGGCCAAAGATGATGCAGATGTTCTTATCGTAGAAACAGCTAATGGAGAACCGAAACATCACAGGACTGCCGTCATAGTAGGAGAAGATATTGATTTGCTCGTCATTTTAATTGGACGTACTCAAGCGCATCAAAAGGAAGTGTTCCTTAAAAAAGTTGGCAAATGGAATGTTAAAACTCAAATATACTTTTCCAAAAGTTTTGAAAATCCTCATTGTAAAAAGCATATTTTGTTTCTTCACGCATTTAGTGGCTGTGATACAACATCTGCATTTTTTAAAAAGGGAAAAAACATTCATTAGACATTAGAGAATCTTCCGAACTTGGATCAACTAGCTCAAGTATTCCAAGAAGAAAACTATCCTGTACAAACATTACAGGAAAATGGATTACGAGTCTTGTTGGTGATATACAATGCTCCAAAATCTGAGAACAGTATTGATAATCTACGATACACACACACACACACACACTCAATTCATCAAGTCAACAAAGCTCCCGTGCAGTTATCCAATCTTCCACCATCAAGTACAGCGGCTCAGCAACACATTAGCCGTGTATATTATCAAGTTCAAACTTGGCTAGGGAATGATTTAGAACCCCATGAATGGGGTTGGATTCTGCGGAATGAATTCTTGGAACCGATTACGACAATATTACCGCCTGCTCCAGATGAATTACTCAATACCATATTTTGCAACTGCAAAAATGGTTGTGGTCCACGCTGTGGATGGGAAATCGGGGTTTCAATGTTCTTCAGCTTGTGGACAGTGTAATGGGCAAGCTTGTTTCAATGCTTCACGATACGAGAACGATCTCGATGAAGATTGTACTTTTGATTCCGAAATCCTTCAAGATTTGGAGAAAAATATCCTTGACAACGAAAATAATGAGAATTAATTGCAAATTTTCGAGTGATCGAAAGACAATGAAGAATAAGAGGTAAAAAATTAACATTCATGTTCGTCTTATAATTAAAATTTTTGTAAAACCTCTTTACATACGAATTTAAATTGTAATAATTGTATAAAACGATATTTCTCTTTCTAAGTAAAAATATAATTAAAAATAACTTACTTTATTTTTTTTCTGCTTTAAATGTAAATAGTATATATAAAAATAGAATATAATTAAAAATACTTTAAGCATATCTGTCAACAACTTTTGAACTACACGAACAGTGTAGTTCAAAAGTTAGTTATAAAAGAAACATATACTTGTTTAATGAAATCTATTACTAAATGTAACGTAATAATTAATAAAAAGGCCAAATGTTCATAGTTATGTATATTTTTAAGGTTAATAGTCTATATGCAGCGTATTATATCATGTCACTAACGGTCGACCTTGCATTATGCTGTAGATAACTAAGCGCTGAGCATTCAGCGCCCTCTATCTCAAAAACGGTTTGATGTATAAAAAATTATTTCAATTGAAGTTATAGAAAATTTTACTCTCTACAATATTTATAATAAATGTAAATAACATTAAAGCCATAGGAAACGAGATATTTGCAAAAAACCGAATTTTTTGACCTTTGACCTTGAATATCTTAAGACGCGGACGCGAGATTTTATGAGACTTTTGAGACAACTTCTAGAATGCCAAAATATAGGTATATACGAGTTTTCAGCTTATTATCTCTCATTCCGCAGCAAAACCCTAAGATGACTGGACTAGTTAAAAAACAAACAGCACGAGCATTAAGAAAAGATGCGGAGTTTCACTTGAAACCAAATTTGTTTACTAAGTTCTCTCTTGGTTTGAATCAAAAGTTAGCGAATAAACAGAACACTACTTCCAGAGTACGTATGCCCATTGAATATGATTAAAAGTTAAAACAATCAGTGGCACGTCTTCATTTGCAGTACATTTATTTAAAAAGTATTTTGTAAATAAACAATAAGTCCTTTTCATGGCTTATTAAAAAAAGGAACATCTTTTTCTCTCACCCAGAACATTTCATCACGATAAATAAGAATTGTCTACCAATTATTTATCAATGGAACTAATGTTTCAACTAACTAGCAGTAATAACATGTTTGTTTTTTAAAGTTTAGAGTTCATATGATACTTAGAAACATCAAATTTAATTGTATAGTTGTGGATATTTTTCAAACTAACAGTATTATATACATATGTTATCATAACCTTTAGTAATAATATAGTCTACTGTATTAATTTTTAGCCTTAGTAATATTATAGCCTACTGTAATTTTTTTCGCCTAAGAATGAAAATAATATACTACTTTAATTAATGTTTCTAATATGAGAAAAGTCCTTAATTCCAGTAAATTACGATTCCTTGCCTTTATTTTTAAAAAAATCAACTTTATATACGTAAAAGGAAAGATGCTTTGAAGGATGTTGATGTTTTTACCATAAAGAAATTGTGTAGACACCCACACAGCTTTTGATAAGTAAAAGGTATTTAAATGACACAGACAAAAAAATATTTGAATGTAAGTAAAATTAAAAAAAACTTCTTGGTTTCAATTTTTTTTATTTCATTTCATATAAAGAGGAACTTAGAAAAGAAAACAACTGAACTGTAAAAAAATGTAATACTGCATAAAAATGACAAAGTTAAAGTAAAATAATTTGGAAAAAAATGATCAAAAAATAATCCGTCCAACTCATGATCGAAGAAATTAGAAAACAACAGTAATCAAAGTTCTGAAGAACTAAAGTTAGTTTTCAATGAATCGTCTTTTGTGCCATGTTACTTTTTTGATAGTTTGATTTTCTTCAGCTCTTCACTCAAGTTTTTAATTTGGGATTCATATTTGCCAGACACTGATTCATACACCAGCTTTTCACCCAAAAGACATTTGATTTCCCTTTTACAATCTGAAAGTTCTTTTTGACACGACCATAACTTCTTTTCTATGTTCGAGTCTTCTCTTTTCTTTTTATCGGCTAGCAGGTCTTCAATCATTTTTTCTTTGTTAGCCAACTCATTTTCTTTCTTTGTCAATAAGTCTGACTTTTTAGTCAGCAGCTTTTGTAAATGAACGCATTTCAGCATTAAATATTTTTCTGGGATTTCGGTGCCGCTCAGCATCCTCCATCTGAAAGTTTTAAGTTTTGCAATTAAAATTCGATATCCAAAGAAATGAAGAATTCAAGTAGAAAATAAAAACATAATTATATATTTCTCGGGAAAAAAGAGGAAATAATATATATTCTGTTCATAAAAAAATCAGAGAAAGACACGTGGCACAAAACCAGCCGAATATTTATGAAAAATCATTTATATTTAAAAATATTACAAGCTATACATCATTAAGACACTGAGAGAGTTATTCAAATCGTACAATATTACAAACATGTAACATAATTTTTATATCAAGCAACTTGGAAGTGTTCAATAATTCCTATTTATAAAAATGATTTTTTTTTTAAATTCATAATATTTCTTGCGTTTATTTACGTGAAAATCGAATATTTTAAACGCATTTTTATTTTTGGCATAACTAGATTTATTTTTTTATTAAAACTATTTTGATAATTCATGTAAAAAATTTATTAGGGTAGTATTTGAAGGTTTTTTTAAAGAAAGAAATACAAGATTGGAAAATTATATTTTTTTTAATTATTCGATTTAAACATTTATGAATCAAATTCTATGTTCTGAGCTTAAATGAGAACAAAACGTTTACAGAAACATTATTCAATTCCTACTATTGCTCACTTTCTCTCTCTCTCTCTCTATCTCTATCTCTACCTCTCTCTATATATATCTTGTTCAAATTTTCAATCTCGTTAATAAAATACTTTTTATTCATCCAATCAAATTCAGATAAATTTTTGTAAACTTGTAGTGGATGACACTTGATGCTAATACAGTTTTTTCAAATGTAAACTCATTAATTACTGGTTAATTAATAAAATTAATTACCAATTTTCGACGCAGATTCGTCTCCATTGCTCTAACAATGTAACCGTTAAACAGGTTTTTCAGCCAAACTGAGTGTGCATTGTTACAACGATGCAGAAAAATCATGCTCTTTTTTCAATTCCTACTATTAGTTCACTTTCTATATATATATATATATAGGGAGTTTATTAACAGTTGAAAATTGGAACAAGATATATAAATAAAGAAATATATCTTGTTCCAATTTTCAATGTTATATATATAGATAGAGAGAGAGAGAGAGAGAGAGAGAATATTTCGCGCATATTTTGAGTCCAGAATCTCTTTATAATTCCTATTTTAATACACTCCTAATTGTTCCATACATAGACACAGGGCAACTTCTTTTAAAAAAATAAATTTACGTCATGTTTATATCCTTAAAACTGAAAATCAGTTTATTTTAGTTTTGAATTTCAATTATTAATATGCTTAGCATAAGAATATTTGAAAGTAAAATAAAGTAAAAACTATTATTATAACAATTCAAAAGGAGAATAAATTTTTCTTTGATGAATTATATGAGTTTTGTGGACGCAGTGAAGTTGAATTGTGGTTCTCTGATTTGATTCAATCACAAAGTTGTAGTGGAGTATAAGGGATGTACGTTAAACAAGGCAAGGTTTTAAAACATTATTGTGTGTGGGTGGAGGGGATGCTCAGAAAATTAATTAAAAAAATTCCAGTTAAAGTGGATGAAAATTATGAGGTTTTTTGAGAAAAATCTAGAGTGTGTTTTTTAAGACAATAAACTCCTTACAGAGTTAAAAACAACAACAACAACAATTATGTTTTTTTTTTATAAAAAAGGTGGAATACATATATTTTTTGCATTGTTTTGTATTAACATATCTGTGTTATTTTAATATTTTGTACTATGCATAATTCCTCTAAGAAAAGGAAATTGCAAATTGTACAGAGGGTTTCTAATTTATCGATATTGTTGCATTTTCTATTGTTGTCAGATTTCACGGTCATAAATTCCTGGCAAAAATTTAAAAAATCCATAGTCATTAAAAGTGTTAACAATTTCAAAGTTAACAATATGTATAAGTAATAATTCCAAACAAATTTAATTCTAATTATCACTATTAAATCCTTTCATAAATAATATAATCGAAGAAATAATTGTTTGTGGTTAAAAATTCGATTGGAAGAACAGATACTAAAAATGTGATTGGATTGAATTAATAAATGTGAGAATTACAAAAGATATGATTTATATAAATTTCACAACTCTGTTAAATGCTCATATTATGGAAAATACTTATTTGTAAATATTTTTATAATGATCAATGTATTTTCTAAATTGAAAAAGGATTACCGAAACACTTATATTTCATTGATACATTATGAAATAATTTGAATTCATAAGATAAATTGGTTTTGTCACCACTCTCAGTACTGTAATAACGATATCTTAAGACTAAGTGATTTAAATCAGTTATTCTAACATTAAAAGATTCTCAGAAATCCCTTTAAAATTTGATCTCTCACCTGTGCATATTGTTTGGCTTTTGAATCTCTTCTTCCGTGGATTTACTTTTTAACCTTTCACTTTCTAGAAGTTTATTCAATTGAGCTATTTCGTTTTTTAAATATTCATTTTCTTGCAACTGCTTTTTCGTTATAGCTTGCACTCTTCGCAATTCGCGGATCTCAGTTTTGAAGAACCTTATTTCAGTCTCTTTTTGAGTAACATCAGTTTTAATTTGCGATATCTCCTGCGCCAACAGCTCAACATTTTCAATCTTCATCGCCAATTCCTTGGTTTTTTCAGTTAGCTTTGTATCAATTGCTGATTTCTCTGCAGCAAGAGCGTTGAATTTGCGCTTACTAATTTCCAGTTCGCGTTCCTTTTCGTCAAGAGTCTTCGAAGTGTTTCGATAATCTCTTTCTTTGGACTCAAGGTCATTGCTTAACTCTTTGTTCCGAGACTGTAACTGCTTCAAAGTACATCGAATATTCTGATTCTGTACGTGCAGTTGACTGACCTGCTTTTGCAGTTTCAAGATCTGATTTTCAAGGTTTCTGATTCGACTGATTTGTTGTTGGGTGCTTTCGGAGAAAGCTTGTTGGAAATGCAGCACTTCTTTCAACTTGATTTTGGTGATTTCAAGTTGCTTTTTTGTATCGTATTCTGCATTGCGGCTGAAACGAGAATCTTCCTTCTCTTGATGAAGTTCTTTCTTCAGTTTGAAAATTTCTTCGTGTTTGTTGGCATTGCTTTTTTCCAGTGAATAAACTTGGTTTTCTAATTGCGATTTCGATCTGGAAAGTTCTAGAACTTGAAATGACAGTTTTGAAACTTTTTCTTCCAGTGACTTGATTTTATTTTGGTACTCGCTAGCTTTATTACGACTGAACTCCAGACTTTTCTTGAGCTCCCAACAAAAGTTTTCTTGAGCTCTGAATCTAACCACAAAATTCTTCGAATTCTAATCAAAGAAAAGAAAAAATATTTGAAACATTTTATGCATCATCTCTTTTTTATAGCAAAGTTTAAAATTCTTAATAAAACATAAGTTCATGATGTAATACACTTAAAACAGAAATAACACAACTTAAAATAATTAAAAAATATTTTTATATAAATATTGAGTTATAAATTTCCGAAATAAATTCTACGCGCTGAATATCAAAGAATTTTGTTCGAAAAACAAGTAAGAATTCAAATTTTGCTGTACTTTTGGCAGTTGGTTATAACATCTGTATATCTGACGTTTAAATAAGTAATTGATACAGTAAAGACCTGAATACACAGATAATAATCAAATTTAATTATTGGATCCTATTGAAACAGAAGTTATATGAACAGTATACTATTATTTTTATTCTAGAGCCAACGTCATCATCATTGGTATAAATAGTAATATTGATTGTAAAATTCAGGTAGTACAGAAAAAATAGTTTATTCTCAGAGAAGTATAATTGGTGCTTTTCCGTTTCGCTGGCGCAAATATCGCCAAGAGGGCGTTATTGGCGACAATCCACAATATACACTTTAAAAAATATTAATAAATATTAGTTCTCATTGGCTTTTCAACCATTTTTGATGTATTATGGAAAATAAGTTACTGATAAAAAAATGACAACGAATTGTTTTGAAAGTCATCCAGCGGGAGTACTCCGTTTGGCGTCGGTTGTATCATTTTTGGCGATTCTATCACCTACCCCGGTGAAATGGAAATATACCGTATTATTCAACATCTTTATAAGAAAAGAAAACACGGGAATAAAAAATTTAACAAAATATTGCGCAGATAAATGAAATAAAAATCTTTTAAATTATAATAAAGAGATGCTCCACACGAAAAAATAATTTCCTCTGGAAAAGAGTTTAATTTTTTAAATTTATAATTAGAAACATTATTCTTTTATTTGCATTAAATTAAAGTTTTAACAATTCTAGCTTATAATAAAAGCAGTCAGTCATTGAAATGTCAAATTAATGAAGTTGAAATTCTCAAACAATTGCTGGTTTTCTTTTGTTTGGAAAGTCCAAGTTTGCCTGAGGATAATAAATGAATATTTTACTTATCCGTTTTATTGAAAAGAATTCAAAATTCATTGATCAGATTTCAAGAGCTATTTACATCGCTTGAAATTTCATTTGTTGCTTTTTTCTTAGAAATAATTGATTGTTCTCAGTTTTATTTTCTGAATAAAAATTTGTAAGCAGGACAATGTAATCAAATGTTTCTTGACGTTCATTATTTATTTTAGAAATGTGAAAAGCCTTACGAATTACAAATTAATTAGATACACTTTCTAAGTGTATGCATTAAACAAAAGAGAGGGAAAGAAGTAGGGGTGTATACTGCGTACATTCAATCCTGTCATTCGCTCAAACCTACTGAAAAACATTAGAATGTATGGTATATATGAAACATTTTTCTGGAAATAAATAACTGTATACTTTTATGTAACATCGCAAAAATACCAACTCTCAAGATAACTAGCCAAACTGTCAACCCCAATTTCGCACGTGTCGTAAGCTCTGAATTGGCAACCATGTGCTTAATTTCTTGTGATGTCGCCCAAACGATTGCGATAGTACGAAAGTACCAATAATTTTATAACAACATTATGCACTTCTTTTTACTTTTATATACGAACATTGACTTAATCTTCGAAAGTTACTTTTGTTTCTATATAACTCCAAATTTCCAAATTTTGTATTGATGTATTATTTTATATTCTTTGTGTCACTTTTCCTAGCAGTGTGTGTTCTTTCTGTTAAAAAAAAACACAATGATAAACAATTAAATTTCAACTTAATGTTGAAACAGTTTTTGTAATTAAATATTAAATTCCAAAAGTTGAATTCTTTTAAATAAAAACTCACATAAAACTTTATTATATTTTCCTTCACAAAATGAATCAACTTGGTTACCAAAGAAGCTAGATATTTATTAAAATCTGACTAGAATTTAAAATGTTTAATTTTCATTAAGTACGAAGTATCTATTACGATTCCAAGAATGTGCTAGATTTGGTAGGGATAAATATATATATTTTTTTCATTAAAATAAGTATGGAGAATTTGTATATTTATTTAATCAATTTACAATATTTATCTGATAATCAATCAAAATATTTATAAGCACATGAAAAAAATGTAATTTCCCAAAAAAAAACTGTAAAAAGTTTCTGAAAAAATTTCAAAATTTAAAACTTAGTATTTAACACTTATATATATTGGTCGGTAAGAATTTTATTACAAGATTAGTAGTATTTTTCATTGTTTTTTTTTCATGCCAGTAAAATCTATTCACATATTTTTACCGCGTCAAACCCAATATATTACATCACGGGTGTCTAAAGTATGACCGCTTGTGGGCCGCATTGCAAAAAAAAAAAAGGTTTTTTTTCTGGGCCGCACATACAATATTTTTTTCAACGAATTGAAATAAAAATGTATGAACTCTATGTAGTTTTATTAAAATAAATTAACTTCTTTTTATTACAAATTTCTTTAATTTGAATTAGACATGAATTTTAAAAAAAATTAATTTTTTAAAGGTTTCGTTTTATTTAGTTTGGATTTCATAAAGATGGAAAACAATCAAGATAATGAGATGGATGTGTGTGTGAATTTGTTTTTATTGAACAAGCTAATCGATATCGGGTTCAATAGACGAAGTTGCAATTGTTAATGCATTTTCAAGATGTTTGTCAGTGATCTTTGTCCAATTTTTGTTTTTGTATGCTTCATTCTTGAAAATAATTGTTCACAAATATAGAAACTGCCAGAAGCTGAAGACATTAATAAAGCATGATTGTGAAAAGAGGGTATTTATCGCAGGGTAGGTAATCTTTCTAAACTCCAGCAAAGAAACATTCCCAATTTTTTTTCAGTTGAATGTCACTTTGAAGATTGATGCATTCCATTTGAAGATTTGAAGGTAATTTATTTGTTTCTAGAGAAAATGGGGTAGAAAATATGTTAAAATACTCTTCATTTTTTCGAAAATCTTGAAATCTTCTTTCAAACTCTTGAATTAAATCAAAAATTAACCCAGCATATTTTGTATATTTTGTGCAACTTATTTGTTCATGTGTAGCCAAAGTACTGAAATGTGTCAAATCTTTTACTTTTATTTGATTGTGGGAAAATTTTAACTTTCTTTCGAACGCTGCTATTACTTGGAACATGTTATAAAAAACTGATTTTTTCCTTGAAGTCTCAAATTTAAATTATTCAAATGTTTTGTTAAGTCTACTGAAAAAGCTAAATCTAAAACTTAGTTTTCGTCTTCAAATTCAGTCACAGGTTTCACTTTTGTTTCCATAAATATTTGTATTTCAGTTCTCAAATCATAAAACTTTTTGAGCATTTTCCCCTTACTTAGCTATCTTACTTCTGTATGATAAATAACATCTGGAAATTCAGCGCGCATTACCTTAAGAAACTCTTGAAATTGTCCATTTGCTATTATAAAGTCAAAGGTTTCTATAACAACGCTAATACACTTTCTCTTTTTAAAATTTTCTCACATAAATTTCTCCAATGTACAATAAATGATATGCCATCAAGATTGTATTGCCGGCAGCGACGGCTTCACTATTAACCATTTTAACGAGTCCCCCATTTTTACCAACCATGGCAGGGACTTATTATAGCTGATAAATTTTTCATAGATAAGGAAAACATTTTCATCGTCGTTTTCAATGCATCGAATAAATCTACATATTTGGTTGTGTCTTTCAACGGTACTAAAGCAACACATTTCTTCCGTGATATTACATTGTTTTCATCGATTCCTCTTATAAAAATTGCCAACTGTGCCGAATCAGAAGCGGCAATGCTTTCGTCCATGGCTAACGAATAAAATTTAAAATTTGTACAACGGTTTTTTAAAGACTTTTCACACACACAACTCAATTCCACAACTCCTCAATTTTTATGACTATAGTTTGATGTAATAAACTGATTTTAGAAAAATCCAACATTTTTTCAGGGCAAATTATGTTTGCCAAGCTTTCCATACATTATTTTATAAAATCGCCATCATTAAAAGTTTTTGATTTTTTCGCTATTAAATTTGCTACGACATAACTTGATTTTACAATGTTATTATTCTCAGTTGTTTTTTTTTAAAAAAATTGTTCAGACAATAGCCCTTTTTGATGTGTAACATCTTTACTCTCGGTTGCTGGATATTTGTTGGAGTGATTTCGTGAAAAGGGACGGAAATGCGTAACAGGAAGTCGGGGGAAGCGCGCACTGTTTGATTTGACCAATACAGCGCCTTGGGAGTGTCTCTTCGCTAGCCTCGTCGCGGGGTCCAACTGTAGTAGCAATTAAGACGCCCGCCTACCGCACATACCAGCAAGTCTTATTAGACTTCATCCAGAATAAACTTGTGATTCTTACGCTCAAATGTCAAAGTCTCAGGGCTCGTTGTGTGTGAAATCTGAGGATATATTTATATATGTGTAAACTATATATTAACAATTATATTTCCTGTTAAGCGTCTGACAAAGCTCATCATTCTTAAAAAAAATAGGAGTAAGTAACATGGAATTATTTGAATAAATATTTAAGTGCTTATCATTTTCATACTTTGAGGTTAATTCCTGTCGCTGTCAATATAATATTTTTAATTGTGATTAAAAATATTTCTCGATTAAAAAAACTACCTAATTAAGTAAACGGGTATTTTTGATTTCCTCTAAGGTTGCGAGGCAGGAGCGGACACATAACATTTCGTGGGCTGGTCGGACACTGAAACTCATCGTGGTTTGAGCGGACACATCCCCCCCCATCTTAGAATAGATTCGATTACCGAATTACAAGGATAAATACATTTTTGCCAATCAAATTTAATTACTTGTATTAAATTGTTAAGATGTTATAGTGCGAATACATTTTAAACATAGCGAAATGTAATAGAAATAAAAACTTTCAGAGAAATATTTAAAAATTAATAGTAAGTAACAATATAAAGAAAGGTATGAACGAATTTCAGGCATTTTGTGGAAAACTGTATTTTAGAGTCAAATAAATATTAGAACAGATGCAATAGCCATACAATTAAGTAGTTTCATGAAAGGAAGTAAAAATAAATACTAGAAGTAAAATGCGCAAGATGCAAGTAGATAAAAGAAAAATAAATACACAAGTAAATAAATACTAACTAACCTTGCACCTTGTGTATTTTACTTCTAGTATTTATTTTTACTTCCTTTCATGAAGCTAATTAATTGTATGGCTATTGCATCTGCTCTAATATTTTTTTTTATTTGACTCTAAAATACAGTTTTCCACAAAATTCCTGAAATCCGTTCATACCTTTCATTATATTGTTACTTACTATTAATTTTTAAATATTTCTCTGAAAGTTTTTATTTCTATTACATTTCGCTATGTTTAAAATGTATTCGCACTATAGCATCTTAACAATTTAATACAAGTAATTAAATTTGATTGGCAAAAATGTATTTATCTTTGTAATTCGGTAATCGAATCTGTTCTAAGATGGGGGGAAAAATGTGTTCACTCAAACCACGAAATGTTATGTGTCCGCTCCTGCCACACACACGCCACCTTCTCTAATATTTCTAATTTTTAAGCATGCGCTTGACGGTGTCTCTTCGCTACCCTCGTCTGGGGGTTCAACTGTAGTAGCAATTAAGACGCCCGCCTACCGCACATACCAGCAAGTCTTATTAGACTTCATCCAGAATAAACTTGTGATTTTTACGCTCAAATGTCAAAGTCTCAGGGCTCGTTGTGTGTGAAATCTGAGGATATATTTATATATGTGTAAACTATATATTAACAATTATATTTCCTGTTAAGCGTCTGACAAAGCTCATCATTCTTAAAAAAAAAATAGGAGTAAGTAACATGGAATTATTTGAATAAATATTTAAGTGCTTATAATTTTCATACTTTGAGGTTAATTCCTGTCGCTGTCAATATAATATTTTTAATTGTGATTAAAAATTATTTCTCGATTAAAAAAAATAACTAATTAAGTAAACGGGTATTTTTGACTTTCTCTAATATTTCTAATTTTAAGCATGCCCTTGACGGTGTCTCTTCGCTACCCTAGTCTAGGGGTCCAACTGTAGTAGCAATTAAGACGCCCGCCTACCGCACATACCAGCAAGTCTTGTCATTTTGGTGGTCGCATACATTTCTCCGAATCAAAAATTTAAAAAAATTAAATATTTCCTGCGTTTTGTACTTTTACCGTATACCGAAGGTGGTTCTGTTCTTTTAAAAAAAACTATCACTTGCTTCCCATGATTTTGAGAGGTGATTTTAAAGTTAACTTCAGTTTCCCAGAAGCTGAGCCGCTCATAGCTTTTCTGAAAGATGAGCTCAAGCTCGAAATGAACACAAATCGAAATGTTTCTACAACTAACAGTGGTACTGTTATTGACGCCATTTTTCAACGATTTTTAAATACTTTTAAATCACAAGTATATGTGTCATACTTTAGTTTTCATAAATCTATTGTCTCCGCTCTTCCCAAAATTGAACAATAATAAATATTTTTGATAAAAAAACTGCATTACTCCTTGTGTTAATTAAATAAAATTTTCATTAAAGATATAATTATTCGATAGAAAATTATTTCCAGTCATAACTGATTCATTTCTTTCAGGATTAAAGTCACTATTCCGTATTTACCATGATAACAAGTCAGATGTTACACATCATATGCGACTACTGTAAAACTCGTTTCTTTCTTTTTTTTAGTTCTGTGACCTTTTTATCTCCACGACAAATACCAAGATATTCATCGTATTTTGAGACATGTTTTTGACTGTAATGTCACTTCAAATAGTAGTTTTAAAAACTGGCACTAATTCCCTACAAATTAAGGAAAGTGCTTTATAATTTTCCTCAATAAAAAAGTATTTATCCGTCCAGTTTTCATTAAAAACTCTTTTTTTCATCTTCAATGTTTCTTTTTTAGGTTCTGTTTTTTTTTTTTTTAATGACATGGAGGCCATCTAAAGAAATAATATATTTTAATTTCATAAGCAAATATTCATAATGAATATGAATTACTCCTACCTTTTTAAAGAATTTGTTACAAGAATTAGGAAATCAAAATACAATGCAATATACTGCATATAAATAGTGTAATTATTCAAAGAATATTAATAATTTTTATTAGATTGTATTACACGATATTTAATAAAATCGTAAAAAATAAATATATCAATTTTGAAATTTCAAAGTAATATGTAATTCTTATTAATCAAAACTGAATACTGAAACTGAGCACAAGGCACCTACCAGTACAGTAACGTAACAGAATTCTTAGAAGAAATTCGATTCAATAGATTCGTAGAGATCCTGAACTGTCAACTCTGAAACTCTTTCAGAAATGATTACTGATCGTGGACCAGTCAGGGATCCTTTTAAGAGACTTGAAGAGCATGGATAATTTTCTGGAAAAATTTTACCCCGAGATGTAGCAGACGCGCGACTGGGGCAAGTCTACGGTGGTGCGACACGTGACGTAGAAACTGGACACGTGGCCATGCGCCAAAATCACACGCAGAAGGGTATTCAGAGAACAGAAAGCCAATGGGTCCGATCGATTTGGCGAACATTAGATGGCTCCTTTTTCTGAACTTCCTGACGTAAACTTTCATGGCATACTAAGATGTTTTTATTCAAATTTTTATTTCGTAGTAAAAGTCAACGAATCGATTGAAAATGAAAAATATTGCAAACATTTATTCTTTAAATAAAAATGTGTAAATTTAAAAATTTTCATAATTTGCGTTTGGGCCGCACTTTAGACAAGCATGCATTAGATGTTAAAAGTTCCTTCAAGTGTTTTGAGCAATTATGTTGATTTAAAAAAAATTCAGTTAATATTTTATTTGATGGCATCACTAATCTTATCGGACCATTTTGTTCGTCGCTCTTCACTCAGCAAAAAATGATTACTTTCGTTCTTTTGTTAACGGCTCAAGTTCCGCCAGCGTATATATACGTCTCGCACATCCAGTATGTTAACTAAAACTGACGTATATATACGTCTTTTTGAAGTACGGTCTTTTCTTTGTGATGTTATCAGTAAAATTATTCCGAAGACTTTGAAATGCAATAAAATGACCTTGACCAAACTTGCGAAGGATTTACTTATTTCAACGAAGGATTTGCTTATTTATTTTTCTTCTCTTCCCCCCCTCCCCCTCCCCCTGTGCACAGCATATGTGCACCTATGTGAAAAATGCTGGCAATGGAGAGATAATCGCTTGACTTTTAATCGGTAGTTTTGGGATTAAGGCAGGGAAAAAATACTGCACAAAATCATAGCTTTTTGTTCTTTAATTTTTTTCTCAATCATATCAAAAGAGTTTTCTTTTAGTTAAATAAAACGAACCTTCAAAATATAATCAAAACATTATATGATTATACTGTTATGACTAATAACATGTTATAATTTAAAAAGTGTTATGTATAGTTAATAAATGTAAATGATTGAAGATCACTTCTAAATTCCAAGCTTTTGTCTCAAAAATAGGGGGGGGGGGTGTATTTTTATGGCACATTAGTAAAACCCAAATATCATTTTTTTTTAAAAAAATTTATCCTTCAATTCCATGAAGATTTAAATACCACTGAGATATTTCTAGATTTTTGGTAAAACTATAAAAAATCCTTGAATGTGTATGTCTTCAAGTGTTTTATATATGCATGTATGCAGTGTCGATTTGAGCTCATTTCGGGCCTTGAACGCATAAAATCTACAGGCCCTCTTGACACTGGAGGATCAAAATTTATAATTAGAAAATCTAGTTAAGTTCAATACAACCCGCCCCAAGCGCCGAATGGATGAACCGGCACTTCATGTATATGTTCTAAAACATTTTGTCTTTTAAACATAAATGCAATTTTAAAAATTTCAAAACTGTATACTTCACAAACTTTACACTTACTTGCATGTGTGTGTACTGAAATGATTTGTTTTAAATTTAAATGTATTTTCATAACTTCACATTCATTTTTTGTTAAACTTGAATACAGTTTCAAATTTATGTGTTTAAAGAAATATAGATACTATTCGGTTAAAAAAATTTATATATGAAAATCCATTGGCATTCCTATATTTTAACACCAAAAAATGCATTCCTTTCATTAATTTTTAACAATTCTTACCTCTACAAGGCAGTTAAATTCGAATTTGTTCTTCCTCAGATCTTCTTTTAATTGTCTTATTTCCTTATCTTTGTTTGATTCTGTTTTCATTATGATTTCCATTTCATGCTGCTGAATCAATGTTTGGCCTTTTTGCTCATCAATTAACGTTTGCAGCTCTCTCACTTTTTGATCCAGGATTTCAACTTTTCGTGCCATATCATTTTTCGAAATAGTCATTTTGTTGAGCTTAATCTAATTTAAAAGAGAAATATATGTTTTTATTATACAAATTTTTGTTTAAAATTTCGGTATTAGAGAAATTATTTATGAAAAAAAAATGACTAAGTTTTGTTAATCATACTTTAAATGCAAAGTGTGTAGAAATGAAAAGGTACGGAACATCGTTGCAACATAACCATTAACATATTTGCCTTGCCGATTTGGGAGAACGCTGTGACACATCTAGGAAAGCGAATGGAGTCTTTGGCGTGGATCAGACCATGCGCAGGACAGTCAGAGGCTCTTATATAGAGCGCCGTCCCATTGACACTACTTGCTGAATTCCTCCAGCACAGAACCATAGGCTTCGATTAGTACTGTGAGACACTTCAAACCCTACGCAGAACCATCAAGAACAAAAGACCAGGGTTGCTTACGGAGGGAGTGGATCTGACTCATGATAATGTGCGTCCACATGTCTTATAGAAAATTGAAGCATTTCTCGTTTTATATTATTTTCATGTTGTGATCACCTCACATCGACTTAGTGTGTTAACATCTTGTGATCATCTGTAAGCTAGATTCTCAAAACCATTCTCTGTTATATTTTCTTCGGGACCAATGGTCGGATTTACCACAGTCTTCAAGGTAACACACGCAAAACTGGCCAAGTTCAAGTGGCAGTAGCTTGACAATCACCCTTCCCATCCCAGACACGTTCCCTGCGATTTTAATGTGTTAGTTCCCCTGCAAAAATATCTGAAAGGGAAGCACTTCAACTCGGACGAAGAACTCAAGGTCACTATGAAGGGCTGGTCTCGTCACGACCGCAGGAATTCTGGGAACAAGGAATCATCCGTCTCGTTAATCAATTGGATAGTTGTGATCATGCCTATGGTGCATACTTTGAATAAAGTCTTCATTTACACCAACAGTGTCGTTCCGTACCTTTTCATTTGAACACCCCTTGTATATCCATTTATTTTTCTATAAGCGGTATCTCATGTCGTTCTCGACACTTGACCGAGGTTCAAAATTGCAACGGTCAAAATCACGGTGAGCTAAATTCTTCCTACATGAATATTAACTAGGGTAAATATAAATGAAAATTGGCTGACATTAACTTGTAAGAATTTCAAAAAGCAATCTCACTCCTGATGCCAAAAAAATTGTAGAAAAATATGATAGGGTACATTTGTCTCATTGACTGATTCTAAAATTAAACGTGTTTTCAGCTATAGGTAAGAAATTAGCTCAATAAAAATAAATTGAATAAAAAACTGCCACTATCTAGTTTAACATACATGTATTGATTTAAATGACACAATTTATACCTTTTCTGAGATGCAAAGTTCTAAGATGCGTAATGAATGTAGTTATTTAAAAAAGATTTGGCCCCCTCCGGTATCTTCCGCTTCCACTTGTTACCCTGAGCCAAAACAATTGCTCACCCATGTTCTATAATATTGAACATAGACATGCTATGATATTGAATTTTTAATATTTTCGTTATTTACATGTGTATTTTTCACATTTATAATTTCAATGAAAACAGACTTGTTGCCTTAGCTCTAGTAGGGAAACACAGAAGAAAAATAACTATTGATTTTGAGTAATTTAATATATATACAATCGACTCTCGATAATTCGGAGGGGCAAATGGAAAACTTCGAATTATCAAGAGTTTGAATTATCAAAAGGATAGGAAAACACTCCCAAAATACACGAAGATAAATTTTTTTCTGACACATTTAAATTTGAAACTATGTAATAAAACAACAATTGTACATATGTATAAAATTATTTTAAAGTATTTTTAAAAAGTACATATTATACAGTATAAATATTACACAGAACTTAAAAGTCATGTAATAAAAGAATACATTCAATACATGCATACACAATCCTACGCATCTCTTCTTCACAATAGTGGACTATCCTTTTTGAACACATGTATAGCAAGGTCACGAGTTAAACTAAAGGGTTGAATTGTCGAATCAGCCACTTATCCCGCCAAGTGTTTTCTCTCCAAATCGATAAGTGCACCAAATCTGGTTACCCTTTTGATTTTTGTATCATTGAGGGAGAATTCGGATCTTGTTGTGGTAGGGTTGCTACTCTAAAACACAACACGCAAAAACGCGCCAAATTAGCGATTTTTCAAAATTTGGCGGACCAGTGGCCGATTCGACAATTTCACCAACTAAAGATATGGACGACTGACAACATGTGCGGTTGGTCTATTGTCCCTTTGAAAAAGGAAAGCAATAAAAGTGTCTTTTCGCCTGAGGAACCAGAAAACACAAAAAAGAGATAGTAGACAGATGGTCATCAAAGGGGCTATGTTTCAGGGAAGACACGCAGAGACAATACAACTCAAAACTTGTAAGCTCCAATCTGTTTGCTAAAGACATGTACAGGATAGTGGGTGTTCAAATTGTAGATAATTTTTTAAGGTAAATTCGAATTATCACGTGCTGTAGTTTGGACAGTCACAGATTTCACTTCGAAATATTGAGTGTTCCAAAACGTATTACTTTAGTTCAAAATATCAAGAGTTTTTCTATGGACTGAGCACATGCTTCAAATTATCGAGAGTAGACTGTATATATATATATATATATATATATTTAATAATTAAGAGAGGTAACATATTAAATTCAAATCTTGATAATATTTATTGCAATTTACAGAACTAAAAAATCTACACTTACGTAATTGTAAAAACGTTTAGCAATATGTACTCACTTCAAGTTTAGAGATTTCAATTTGTTTCTCCCTGTTTATTTGTTCCAGCTTGTCATTCTTTGCTTTCAGAACAGACACATGAAATTGTCGAGCACTAATATTTTTCTTGAACAACGCACAGTCATGAGTTGCTTCTTGAAATCGTGCTTGAAAATACTTTACTTCTTTCGTCAAACTGTCAAAAGACATAAAATATTACAAAAACGGATTTAATTTACGTGTGCTACGTTGATTTTCAAAGTCATATCATTTAAAGGGCTCAAGTGTAGTATAGGGCGATTTTTATATAGAGATTATGAATTCATTCTGGCTTCCGGGCACCAATTGCTAAGTGAAGTAGCTTGGCGATCGATTTTGGTCGCCAAAAAAATTTAATATCGCCAAGCCCCCTCCCCCATACTACACTTTAACCATTTGAAGGTATTGAGGTATTATATATTATGTAATATAACGTATTTTGGGGTTTATTTGTCATAACATGTCACTTTAAATTATTTTCGCTGTAATTAGAAGTTAGTGGTTAGAAGGAGATAGATTTTTATAGGGAATTTTTCAAGCAATCCTTTTGATTTATAAACATATTTTTTTTATCTCAAAGGGAATAAAATGATGAAACAATAGTAAAAATAATTTATTTCTCGTTGTAATTAACGAACAAAAAGCAATATTAAAACTTTAAATGTGAGGAAGAGAGAGAGAGTTCACTACACACAAGAAATAATTTTTTGCTCAATAGTTAAAGAACAATTCAGAAGACACATTTAGTATACAGTTTACAGTTAGGGCCGTGGGTAGCCTAGTGGTTAGAGCATCGGACTCCAGACCGGAGGGCCTGGGTTCGATGCCCGATGCCACTAAATACCACCGAGTATTTCTATGCAGATAACATTACGGCGTTCGTAACCACACGTGCATGCCTAAAATACAGCAGGGTCCTTATATCGACATCACGGTGACAGCCATACCCAAAAAAAACATCTACATTCTAGCTGGAAGCTGAAACTTGAATGAAATTGGAGAAGTAAGAAGGGACCGCCCCACTCCAAGAAATTGAAGAGGTAGGCCGCTTGAAAAGACCGAAAGGAGAAGTTGTGCTTTACTCTCCTCCTTCACCAAAAAAGAGAGTATTCTGCAGTATTGACACACTCATTAGTTTGAATAACTTGTATCAAATTCTAAATATTGTAATTTGTAGCTGCAGACGTTAAAAATCCATAGTTTAATTCCTTAAATTTCACAGTACTTTTCAATTTTCCCAATACACCTGTGACGGATCTAAACGCGGTTCTACTAATCCCTCCATGACTCTTTTAGGAAAATATTTATTTCAACCAACTTTCACCAAGTAAGGAAGCGTGATTATGTAAATGAAGTACATTATATAAATTCTGGTTTCGCGAGTTTGTGAGTTGACACGTTGGAGTTGGCTAGTAGGAGTTAACATAGAGTCTGCACGTTAGCTGTTAGTTGAAGATTGAAAGAGAGTGGAATTAGTTAGAGGTCTTGGAGTTGTCCAGGAAAAAGATTGCAGAGCGTGGATCCGACGACATTGATCAAGCCGAAGAGATCACCTGCAAGTTTCCAGTGTAGGATCCGATGCCTAAAAAGTACAGGTATTGTGAGCTTGATTAAGTAGAAGTTAGGTTATTAGTGTGCGATGTAGTTATATTTGAGCGTATTTAAGCTATCTTAGATTCAGTTGAGGGTCTATAGTAGTATCCCCGTGTTATAGAATCTCACCTCAGTGCTCTACTGTTTAATCATCTACCTCAATTAGATTTGTATTGTGTCTAATTGATATTTGGAATTAATAAATTGATTAGATTGAAATCATTTCTGTGGATCATTCAATTTCTCCCACACATTTAGTCGGATTTACAGGTAGACAAGAGGGTTCAGAGTCGAGCAGGAACCGACCGCTATCTTACACCACACTATAACTTTAATTTGGGGCATTTATAATGTCAAAGAAAGTGAAAAATATTCGTCAAATTATACTTACTTTTCCGATTCATTCTTAGATGCCTCTAAATCTAACTTTAAGTTTTCAATCTGTTCTTGCAAAGAATTTATGAAATTCAGCTTTTGCTGCAATTCCTCTTTCTGGGCACGTACTGAAGCTTGGATTCTGTGTCTTTCCATTGAAATGTGTTCCAGTTTTTGTTTCAACATTTTAATCTCATGCTGAGAATCCTTTTCTGTTTGTTCAAACTGTTGGGATTTTTCCTCTAGACTTTTCAGCTTACTTTTCGTAGCGTCCAGTTGTAATTTAAGACTATCGATTTCATCTGCGCTATTTGCATTATCTTGAAGCTTCTATAAGCAATACGAAAGTAAAAATTAGACTTAAAAATCCTTATAACTATATCCAAAATAAATATATTTTTTAGTATTTTTCCGTTTCGGGGATCATAAAAAAAAGCAACATATTTAAATCGCTAGATGCCAATAACAATCTATTAATTTTGGTCAACCCACCACACAATTTGCGAATTCGAGTGCTTATGGTACATGTGCGGAAGAACTTCTGAAAGTGCCTAGGAAACATATTTTTTGTTTATGTGAAATATGTTTTTGGTTATTACCTTATTTCACGTTTAATATCAAATAAGTCAAAAAAAGAAAACAATTAACCATTGTTAATGGCTATTCGAAACGGAAACATATCTATTTGTCTTCTATTTCTTGTGGAATATTACGTTAGATCTTAAATAGAGACTCAGTACTCGATAATTAACCCTATACAGGGTGTTGACGAATTCGACCAACAATTCAGAGGAGTGATAGTACGTAGCATGGAGACAATAAATCACGATAGAACATGAGGTCGCAAATCCCGTTTAGTCAAAGCAATTCTAAAAACAGTTATGAAAGTTGTGATGTCGAATGGAATGAAAAGGGTTAATAAGAAATACATTTATTAGACGTAAAGCATGTTTTCAATACGAAAAATATATCGCAGCTCTACGTCAGAAATGCAATGACAAGGGATTATCACAGGAATTGCAGGGACGTCTTAAGGCATGGGCCAACTGGGCCCGAGCCCTTTGTGGGGGCCTCGTTTCATTCTCAACTCTGTTTTAATAAGATCAAGATCCGGATAGTTTTAAAGGACAAAAATTATTCCCTTACATATTTTCTGAAAAACAGGGAATTTCAAACTGCATATCAAGTGGCAAAATTGTTAACTCTTTTTTTATGTGAGACCTTTAACTCATTTAGTCGAAATGCGACAATCGGTCGAGCCGGTTTGTGCCTAGGTGTTTGAGATTGTGAGTCATGCAAATTTATTTGTTTCAAGTAATCGTTTGAACGAGTATTTGACAATGCATGCTATATACGGTCTACTTTTAAAGATTTCAGGCAGGGCCTACTTTTGCATATGGGCCCAGGGCCTCAAAAATGTTCTCTGGGCCCAGGGCCCCGAAGAGTCTTAAGACGTCTCTGAGGAATTGTTCAAAGCTGTGGCCGCGTAAGTCATACATAGCACAGCCGACACCAACGAACGAAGGATTGTCGGACGCGTTCGAGCAAATCCGCTTTTAAAAAAATCCACTGAAGTGACGACGATTCATGAAGTGTGAACTGAAGTGACATGCTGATTCATGAAGTGGCATGCATTATAGTCATTATCATCTCATACACAAGTGATTTCAGGTATCTCCAGAAGAAGAAATCTAAGGAATTGAGGTCAGAGGAGAGTGGAGGCCAAGCAATAGGTCTGCCGCATTCAATCAACCTCCCGGTATATGTAACATAAAGGTGGTTATGCACTGCTGTTGAAAAATGTACTGGAGATCCATTGTACAACAATCACACGTTTTGGTGAGCAGTGACCAGGACTTTCTGCAGCAACAGCGGAAAGACATGCCGTCCGAAAGCAAGGTATTTTGCGCCATTGAGGCTTTCGGGAAGAATATGTATATCTTCACATTTGTATATTTACACCCCTTCTGGCTCATCGTTCTCCCGAAGCGTTACGATTATTGCTATTTTTACCGACTAAACGTGGTTTGTGACCAAATGTTCTTTGTAATTTCTCGTTCCCATGCTGCCTACTACCACCCCTCTAAATTTGTCGGTCGAATTCGACACACATTGTAATATATGAAAAAATGACAATTGATGAACATATCTGCACTTATTATGACTTAAATTCTAACAGAAGTTAATTTTGCAAGAAGAGAGCCCCTTGTGGCTTATTCTATTTTCATCGTAGCTAATTGAAACTGATAATTCTAAGTGGCTCAAATTAACTAAAAGTTTTGTAAGAGCATTAATTAACTTTTAAAACATATATATTTTTTCTTTTCCATTTTTAATTTCATTCCCTCCTTCTCCCCCCCGCAAAGGCAAGGGGTAGTTTAAATAGGGTATATTCCAAATTTCATTACATTTCAATCACTAATCCAGAATTATTCGAATAAAACCATTAGTAGATTATTTAGTAGAGTAGTAACACCGCAAATTCCTAATATTTTTGATTCAACTGACATAATCATCACAAATGGATCGAAAATTTACTTTTGTAAGCTTGTATACTTTTTACGACTCTGAGGCTTCTTATTTAAGTTTTAATCTTGAATATTTTCTGAAATGTTAAAGGGATATCATAAAATGTAGCATTTATGAGGATGATCGACATGAGAAGAACCATTTACATTTACGAATTTTGTTACGTTACGGTTCACTGTAATTCTTTTCTGACTCAGCTGGATAGAGTGTTTGTCTGCAGGCCTTGAGTTAACCTTTCCGTGACGATGTGCTGATCAACAAAAAGCATTTTAGAGAGGGGTGTGTAACTTATGCATCCACCAAATGTCACCGGCTGAGTGAAGCACTTTTGAATCACGTTTCCTACTTGTTCTACAGGATTAGTCGTCGCCTCGAAAAAGTGCATTGAACAGCCTACCGCCCGATAAGGTGGGTTGAGACTGATGCATATGTGACACCTGTCGCGAAAGGGTTAAGCAATTCATATCAGCCCAAATAGTAGCAAAAATTTGAATGCTAGGCAATGCCAAATAACAACCTTCTTAGCCTATCACTACAGGTTAAAATTCCATATATCCTTAAATTATATCTCGGTTTGGTTAAAGTGTAGTGTAGGAGGGGCATTTATGGAGGGGCCCTTGGCGATGTCAATAATTACTTTCGGTGACCAAAATCGATCGCCAAGCTACTTCACTTAGCGATAGGTGTCCTGAAGCTAGAATGAATTCGTTATCTCACCATATCTATATAAAAATCGCCAAATCCAAAGAAAAATTGCCAAATCCAAAGGGCCCCCTATACTACAGTCGTAACTTAACGGTTGCAAAGCTTGTATCTAAAAAGTGACCCATCATATAAACTAGAGACTGCCTCAATGGCGTAAGCGTTTCAGGGACATTTAATGTTATGGGGAACTTGTGTATCAGTTATAGAAATGGCTTTAAAAAAAGTGGTTTCTTATAAATATCATTCGAAAACTTTTTCAGCAGCAAGGCTTTTCCTCCTAAGGAATGTGGGTGTATGCTGCAACCGAATTGATTTTAAAAAAAAGTCCTAAATTGATTATTTACCATTTTTGTTCCTTCTTCCAACTTTGCATACTTTTTTTGCTGTTCATCCAGTTTTGATTTCAGTTCAGATTTTGATTTTTCAGCTAATTCCTTTTGCTTCTTATCTTCTTCAAGGTGATCTTCCAAACGTTTCATTGTTTCATCTTTTTCTTCGATTTCTTTTTTGAGTTGAGCATTTAATTTGTTCACGGCTTGCGCCTGAGCCATGAGTTCGAAAGTTTTATTTTTCATTTTCTGATTACTCGAAAAAACGCTTCTAAATGTTTTGAAAAGTTGTGATACGGAAGCATAAACTGTTGTCAATTCATTGGAGAGAAGATAGTTTAAACATTTGGCTGTCTCATTACATTGAGTAACGAATCCAGGTTTTGACAACAAAAATGGTTCTTTGTCTAAACTCTCATCTAATTCCTTCAGCCAATCTGAGTTTAAATTCAAAAGTGAAGGTGGTTTCATTGCTTCATCTATTCTTACTTCGATAGCTGATTTCCTTTTTCCATTTTCATGTGATTCGTCATTAATTTTTAAAACATGTTCTTCCACTTCTGAATCATTTGAGTCAGTATCATCCTTCGTTTCTGAGATTAAAGTAGTTTCTTCCATTTTTAATGATAATAAAAAAAAAACTTTTAAATATTCTCAACAGTTCAGCACATTTATGAGTTAAATTCAAAGCACAGAGAAAATATTCTAGATAACTGAATTGGGAAGCAGCTCATTTGTTATATGAGAGTTTAACAATAAAGTTTAAATAAAGAAACGTTGAACATTGTTGATTTTTTTTCTGTTATAATGAAACAATTAAAAAATGTTTTGTAAGAATTAAAACGGAATCACGTGATTACACAACCTATATTTCATTTTCTTTTTTAAAAGCAATGAAAATAATAGTGTAAAGTATGAGGATAAAAGAGCTATGTATTTTTTATTAAGGATCCTGATTTTTCTCTCGGTCCTTCTCTGTTCCCAAGAACAAAACAATCATTTCCAAAATGCTTGAAATTTTAAAATAAAAATTATAGTAAAATTATTTATTATAATACCTTTCAAAACCTTACCTTTTAATATTTGATTATTGATTTTATATTGAGTCAAATAACAATTATTGCTTTAATATCTTACTCGAGCTAGAATTATTGCTAGTTCAAGAAATTAGAATTTGTCTTTGAGTGGATCGATTTTACTAATTTTTCCCCCTATGTTATAAGTAAGTTACTATACCAAAGTTTCTGTGGTATGAGTGTGAAGAAAAAGAGTGAATTCGTCTTCCTCGCATTAACGCCTTGTCATAATTATTTTAGTTTATTAAAGAAAACACTTTTTATTTCGTACGAAAAATCAAGTACTTACGTATTATCGCAGCGATCACCAAAGTTCAAGATAACTTGCCAAGTTGACAACCCCAATTTCACGTGTGTCATATGAACTCAATTGGCAACGCCAATAGGTTGCGATAATACGTATTTCAGAACCAACATCAATATTAACTTCAACAGCATCATGTCGCAATTCAGAAAGTAACAAATTGTGAGTGTGTCTCACTAATTCTTTGTACCTTAGAAAATTTAAAACTCTTAGCAAATTCTGAGTCTTTTGTTCAACTCTCCAATAATAACAAATACTCCTGCGGTTCTCGTCATGTATCGACTGCATAATTTTGGTTCAATTTATACTAGCTTCAAGACTAAAATTGCTGTCTGTTTCAACTTTCGATTTGGCTAAATTCGTCACTCTTGTATATCAATAAATACTTTGAGGTTACTGTTTTATCTCTAAAAAGTTCGTCCACCTTCTGAATGACGACCGTGCATGATGCTCACCTGCATTGATTTTCAATCGTCAACAGCTCTCTCTCCTTGCCCCCTCTGCTGTAATGACTGCAGAATACTTCTTTTTTTGCCCAGTCTTGAAAGAAGATATTTTCTCCTGTCATAGGGAGACAAAGGAATCTTCTTGTTTGAGACTAATTATTTCTTTTTTGTGTGTGTGATTCTGTATCAACACTTTTTTGATTTTGCTTGTGTCATCTAATTTGTGTATTCCGTAGGAAAAAAATGTGTTCATTTTCAAAAGCTGCATTGGAAATAAAAAAATTTAGGGTAGTATTTTGAAGTTTTACAATCATTATTTTACTTCTCTTTGTACTCTCGGTATGTTTCTTACAAAGGATTATCATTTTTGTTTTCATTTTACAAACAAAACATACAAATTTAGTGGATTTCTTAACTCTGGTTTGGAAAGATGCTTGTTTTTTAGATTACTGATGGTTATAAATTGCGCGTTTAAGACTTAAAAAACATATTTTTGAATTCTAAAACATGACGTAAAAGATTGATTTATTTTAACAATAATTTGTACGATAGATTTCTTGATTTGTCGCCCTTCATTGCTATTTTCCAAAAAAATTGTGGGGCAGGGGTGTCAAACTCAAAAGCTAACTCGGCCCAAACAAACAAGGATTTAAGTTTAGGTGGGACGCAAAAAAAATAAATATTCATGGAAACGTAAATTTATTTCGAATAATGCCTTATAATACACATACATAAAAAAAAAATTTTTACATCCTGACTTTTCTTTTCTACTGCTATATTTCCAATATCATGGGAATTTCTTATTTTATTATGTATTATTGAGTGGGAATATATTGGCCGGGACGCAAAAATGTTCCCTGTGAGCCGCATGCGACCTGCGAGTTTGACACCCTTGTTGTAGAGGATAGTGTATGAACTGGTTTTTATTTTCTTTATAACTTATATTTAAAAAAAATGTGCGTGTATAAGTTCTAAAGAAATTTAATGGTCATACATTTTATTAAAGATATTACTGATTGCTGAGAAAAATTGCTATATTCTCTTGTTTTAGGATGAATAAATAATTACAAACGAATTTTTAAAAATCTTAAACCTTATAACATGTAATAAAAAAAAAATAAAAATACATTTTATTAACCAAAGAGAAGGCGCGTGCACTCGATACTAACGTTAGTGGTTGCGGGAATGACGGAGTCACCACGATCCTTTTTTATATTATTTTTATTGTACTCGATAAAAATCACAATTTCAGTGAATAATTTAATTAAGAGAAAATATACTTCCCTACTTTTAAGGACTTTTCAAGTTTTCATTGATAATTAATAAAAAAATTCAATCAAATTGAACTAAAATATTTTAAATGTGAGCAATTTCTTTAATTGAAAGTCAAAGATTTTTGCACCATCCCCCTGCAATAATACAGGATTTCATTTTCGAATTTTCTCCTTGTACTCAGGATATTTTTTCGATGGTATTGAATAATTCCTCAAGATTATTCAATATGAAGATTTGTTCTGCTTTTTTTCGCATTAAATTGCACTTTCTTCACAAGCTCTTCTATGCTCATGAGTGAATGAATTTTAATACTGCACTATTCAGCTACTCGAGGCCTTTTGGCGTAGGACCTCGTAATTTTGAACCAAACCATGGTCAAGTGACGAGGGCAACACTTTTATGCTCCTGAGAGGTTTCAACACAAAGAAGTTGAGAAGTAGTTTGAATACACTCCGTGACATCGGCAGCATCCGATGAGAAAACCTAAATCATGTTTAAATTTCATAACATCTGCTGGTTTTCATTTCTCATTCATAATAAATGGTTTAAGGATAATACTTTACATAGCAATTTTACTGTACACATTATGGAATTATTCAGAAAGTGAATAGGATTCTACTTTAAGTATAAATGGATTTGAGAGTGATTCTGGAATAACCAAGTGTTTGGAAGGTTTGGTTAGTGAATCTGAGAGCAGTGATCATGGATTTGTACTGTTACCTGTGATCTTGGCCTTTGCATCTCATGTTTTGAAATTTAACTCACAAGAAAAAATTGCTAATGTGTATTTCCATTTTGCACAAGTGTTCTAAAATTCCCCTTCGATGTTTAAAACACATGTTTTTAATGTGTTACATTGCTAGAAAACCAACACATTCAATCATAACTCTAAATGTTGATTTTCTTACAAAAATTTTTTTTTTTTGTATTTCATATGTAAACAATTTTCCCAAAATTTAAAAATAAATACATATGTTGTGCAACCACATAGTTTTATGTAATTTACTTGAATAAAAAAAATAGGCACTTTAATGATTGTTTTCTTCAAAATTATGCAACTATTAAGGGGTTAAAACCCATTTAAATCCATAATCAGTTTGATAAAAGAATTGAGCAGAAGTCGGATGCCTGATTTTTTCCTTATGAGTCATGCTACATTTGCACAATAGATAAAAAGAACTTGGTCTTATTATTTTGAAACAGTTAAAAAAAAAGGTGATTTGGATCTCGGGTGGAATGACACTTTCCAAACAATTACACATACTACTAGAGATTTAGAGCACTTCATAATTTTACCCCAGAATTGTAATTCAAGATTAATAAACCCAAAAATGTGTATAGTATAAAGTTATTACATGTTCATATGGATATGTTTATAAAGTAATACTTTATTCTGTATAACTCTGTTGAAATACATTTTCTAACATGATCACTAATTTTATGCATTAATGTAATGGAATTTTAGCTTGGAAAGAAAAAAAATGAGCCTTCATCATAAATCATTTTAATAAGGAACAAAAATGACACTTAAAATTACATTTCACATGAAAATGTTAAATATATTATTATTTTTTCCCCTTTATAGTGATGAATAAAATCACTACAAAAGAAATGACACATAAACCCAAGTTTTATAAATATATTGTTCTTTCTCAGCAACAATGCAGTTTCAATGAAACATCAGACAGGTAACTTGAATATATTTAAATATATGCTTATAAAATTTGTTACTACAAAATAAAAAATACGTAGTTTTACAATACAATCCTTTCATTGTTTTTAATTCACAAAGCAAAACAAAAATAAAGTAGTTTAAAATTTAAAGCATTAAATGTCAAAAATATTTCAAGGGAAAATATTACAAATAAGCTCATGAACATTGAAATAATATGAACTTTAACCAATACCAAAAATAAAAATATAAGATACACAATGCAATAGAAAATTAATATACCAAGCATAATATTCACTAACCAGTTCAACAATACTATTATTTCCTTCTTTTATAAAATTGGTAGGCTTAGCAACAATCTTTTCTTAAAAGTATGAAAAACAAAAACTGAACTATAATCTTTTTATAACCCTATAACACCAAGATTTGTAACTAAAAAAGCATATATCTAAATATAAAATGTACAGCATAATACAAATATAAAAAATTTTATAAACTTAATGCAATCAGTAAAAAATCTCAAGTAATTTAAAAAGAGGCTAATAATTCATTAATCCTTTAAAAAATTAATGCGAAACTCAGTACATGTATTTCTTCTTAATTTTCAAATCAAAGTAATCATGAACTTTGAACATATATATAAAAATAATTTTAAAATGATAAATATGAATTTCATGAGAACATTTCAGATCTTTGGAAACAAAATCTTTAGAAATAAAGGCTTGTATTTGTTTGGCATATCTTGATTCTAAGATATTTTAAAGGAGAATGATTTTCTGGAAAATTTTATTACATAATATCTGGAAGTATCACTAATTTTATTAGCTTTTGAAGTAAGCAGTGAGGAAAAACACAGCAATCAGTTACTTATTTATCAATTTTAATATTGCAGTTATCTTTCAAAGATATCAACAAACTTCAGATTTTAAAACTTATATTAGAATTTATTTGCTCTTTAAAAAAAGTACATAGGTGATTAAATGCTTATTAACTGTATGAAGTTGCGAATAACATGGTGACTGTGAATTTGCACACACTTGCAGGTGTTGTGCTTATGTTTATTCCACAAATTCTATCATAAGCATACAGAACTCTCACACAAAATAGTGAGGACATAATTCAGATATCTTTATTAAAACAAGTGATGACAAAGTTTTACTTGTAATAAAAACCTATACATGTTGAGGTGCTGGCATTCCTTGACCAGTGTAAGAACTAGGATTGCTATTCTCTCCAGTGGCAGATCCTAAAATATCAATTAGTTTATAATGAAAATACAGATTACATTATCCATGTATATTCATTACATATAATTTACAAAAGCGCATTAAAGTAATATATATATATATTAACTGCAAAGTCAAATAAATATTCTTAGGAAACATTTACCTTTTCAACTTAAAAATAGTCTTATGCCATAAGATCATTAATACAACTAAAAACAATGCAGAATAAGATAAGAAAAACATTATTTGAGAGATATATAAACGACATTTTCTGAAATATCCAATGGTGTGTGTATATATATATATATTAAACTATGCCATTTTAAATAAATTGGACAGACATGTAATAAAATTAATTTTAATCAACATAGGTCAGATACTAAAAACTTTAATAGTATACAAAATTCAAACAAAATAGAAATAAGACACTTCCATACACATGGTTTTGAAAATGTTGTACTCAATATTATTAAAGTAGTCCCTAATGTTAAAGAAACACTATGATGGGAAAATTTCTCCATTAAGTATTATAATACAATTTATCCTTATGGACTAAAAGTATTATATCAAGGAAAAAATATTCTCAATGCTATTAAACAAAATTCTCAAGATTATTTTTACAATAATGAAATCAAAAAGACTCATAAAAGAAAACTAGAGCGAATAGGACTAAAAGGTTAAGCAGAGACGAAAATGTCATTTCAAAAAGTATTAGTGATATATGTAATAGTTTCGAGAACAATTTTAACATAAAGCACATTAAATCTTTCATGTTTGGATTAAGTAAGACAGAAATATGTATTACGGAAAATATACTAAATTCAGATAAAATTATAGATAGTCATGCTTTACATATCATAAGAGACATTCACAAGTTTCTGAAGCATAAACATAAAATAAAAGTCAATGTAAATAAAAATTATCAAACAGAATATTGTACATTATTATATATGGATAAATCTTATGATAATATTAATTTTTCTGGCATTTTTAAAAAACACGTCAACTTTCCCAATTCAAAATATCACTATTAAAAAAAGGCTTTTAAATATAATAAAAAAATAGGTAGATCAATTTTTAACTATAATGTACCTATAAAGCAAGAAAATTTAATATGTTATTGAAATGAATTTAAAGAATTCAAAGATAATTATCACCAGCATGTTATTACTGGTAACCTCAATATTGTAAAAGACAATAATCTTAGAAATATAATGAATAAAGGTACTGGTTTTAGACTTATGATTTCCAATAATAATAAAATTATCAAAAATCAGTTATATAATGATATTGAGCAATTCATTTACAAAATTGCTATTAAATATAGTATGCCTATAGAGGCATTCACAGAATTTAAATGTAACATTACACAACAGATTAATAAATATAACTTTAGTACATATAATAACATCTTTTTTAATGATATTAAAAATCAGGTTAAAAAATTACAAAATAAATTTATTATAGTTTATATTGATTAAGTGCCTGGAAATTTTGCCTTCATTTGTAAATGCTATTATAGTTTAATGCTCAACAAACATTTTGAAAATAATGCTGCTTTTATTAGGTCATCAATTTCTGATAGAGAAATAAATAATTGAATTTTGGCTTTTCATAAACATTTAAAAATACAAATTAATAATAATTTTAAATTCCCACATGTATTTCTTACTCCAAAATTTCATAAAGATCCAGTAAAATTTAGAACAGTTACTAATGGTTTTAATACATATATCAGCAAATCAGGCAAAATTCTACATGAAATGTTACAAGATACAATAAATAATCTAAAAACTTCAGCCATTCTTAAAAATAGTACAGAACTTATTGCACAAATTAAAGATAAAAAGATATTTTCAGTATTTAGTTTAGATTTTGTAGATCTTTTTAACTCAATTAATATTGATGATATGATAAAAACACTTGTAAAATTACATAAAGATAATTTGTTTAAAAATGTCAAATATGATAGATTTGGTTCTCTACTTAGGTTAGTTCTAAAAGAGAATTATGTTTATCATAATGATATTTATTATCAACAGATTAAGGGTCTACCGCAAGGTGGCCCAGCTAGCAACTGTCTTGCCAATTTATATTTACATGTTTTTGAAAATAGTTTCACAGACAACTTAGAATATTACTTTTTTCATTATATAGATGATATAATCATTTTTGGAAAGCAAGACAACTTTAAACCTAATATTAATTTTTATCCACAATATCTTAATTTAATACAGACAAATAGTAACAATTATGAAGCAAATTTTCTTGATATAGAAATTAAATTAAAAGATAGTAAAATAGTTACTAATATTTATGATAAATGAGAAGACTTTAATTTCAATATTATAAAAGTACTGCATTGGGAGAGTAATGTGCACGTATCTATATTCAGAAATATTGTTATTAATTACACACTACGCAATAAATTTCTAGTTCCAAATAAATCAGAAAAAATAAACTATAAACATTTTACCAAATGTTTAATTCAAAACTACCCAATTAATTTTATTAATAGATATTTGAATAAAGAAATTCTAAATAGTAAGGATTAAATTTCCATAGTTTTAACAGGTTAATATTATAGATTTATTATTCTTCCTAGATAGTTTTAAATACCACCAATTCCTAGTTTTAGATAAAATTATTTTTTAAATTTATTATAACTTTTAAATCATATTATCTTAGTCTCTAAGATAATGGTAGCATGTTTACAATTATTATTTATTATTTCTATATATTCTTTTCATACTTTTTCTAAGAGCTATTTTTCAGCCATTGCTTTGTTTTGAAATTGTATTTGGGTCCAGAATCTGGCAATAACTTGTTTATTGTACTCAGATTTAGCACGGGCTCTGCATTTCTGTATGCAATTTTTAGGTAAATTACCTTTTTCTCATAATGGATTTAGATTTCCTATCCATTATTTCAAATTGGTTTTTGCTGGGTATTATTAACAGAAAGGGGGACGGTTGGCAGGCCTACCTTATACAGAGAAATTTTTTTAATAGGAACTTTTGTGTATACAAGCTGTCCTAAGTCAGCAATGTTGATAATACTGTAGCATCCATTCTTTTATATTTTAATATTTTACTGTTATTTAAATTTTTTCATATCTCCTTTTAAATTCTGTTGTCTGGTTATCTTGCAATTGCAATTCATTTAAGTATTAATCATGTTAATTCATCTCTCTCTTGTAGAGAAATTTTGATTATATATACATACATAAAAGTAAAAGTAAGGCTTACTTTTACTTTTTGGTTTTATAATAATAAAATCATGTATATGTACTCTGAATTTGCAAGTTAAAAAAAAATAGTACTCATCCAAGGTGTTTCATTAAAGTTTAAGAATTACTAATGAGTGATTTTTATAAATACAGGAATGTGAAAAATTCACACAGCTCATTAACTTTCATTATGATGTTTTAATATAACAATATTTACAATTATAAAATTCTGACATCGATATAACTGTGCCGTTTAAACTTCACTAAGCTCTATAACTAAATATGTAAGTAAAAAAAAGTTAAATTTTTTTCAAAGAAAAATCAAGATTTTTAATTACAACTGCAATTAAAAAAATTTTTGTTTAGACTGCTTAAGTCATTAGTAAAAATAAAACTTTAATGAAATCGAATTTGCAGTAATAGTACAGACTTAAAAGGGGAGAAAAACACAACAAAAGTTTATTTCATTGCTAAATCATTTAGCAAAACTAAAAACACTCATTTTAAGCAATAATACAATTGACAGAAATATGACAAACAATCTAGAGGTTGATACTCTTCTTTTTCTAGAGGTTTGCCTCTTTTTTTAAATTTAAATTAGAAGTTATTAACATTTAGATTTTGTCAATAATTCCAAATCAAAACTAATGGTATATAACTGACCATATAAACTATACAATGAAAAGTAACTACTCAAACATCTAAAATAATGTTAATTAAGTACAAACAAAAATTAGTGTCATTCAGCAGAAACAGAAGGAAAAAAAATTAACATTTCAAACAAAAAGTATCTATAAAGAATACTGATAGCAATACATCCATGCTTCTTTAATTTATGAAATTGTTAAGAATTTTGTATTTCAATTCACAAACAAATTGATCAGAATAAATAAAATGCACTGAAAACATGCAAGTGGCTAAATAACACAAGGAATAAGTTAAATGTATACATTCTGTACAAATGCAAATAAATCAAGGTGTTAAAAATAGTACAAATATGAAAAATCTCAAAATACTTAAAACATTCACAAACATAAAATAAGGATGTGATTTAATAAATTGTAAGTTTTCATTAATAAAATATTCTGAATGGAAGGGTATAATTGAACTAATCCTATGATGTGATGTAGCATACATGACATCCATCACTACATTAGTAATTTTAATGAGCAGTTCAAACATATGATTAAAAAGATGCACAGCATTCATAAAAGATTTTATATACATACAAAAAAACTTATGTATCCAAAGAATTCTTTGAATTATTATCTGGATCCAGAAAATTATGAATTTCTAAATTGAAACAAATAATCTAATTATATGCAGATACAACTTTTGATACTTTATGATATAATACAAAACTTAATTATACTAATAAAGTTTTCTAATTACATTTAACATGTTAAAGTTATGACTTAAATTTATATGAATCAGAATCTAACAGCAAATCAAGCAAATACCTATTTTTTCTCATAATATAAAGGAATAAAAGAAAATACTAAACCAACATAACTTTCAGGCAGATAAAAAAAAGTATCTAATAGATGTACACATGCAGGTAGTTTTAAATAATAAGTTTAATTTAACCTTTTAGGTAAGCATAGAAATAAGTTGTTTTAGAACTAAAATAATCAGCGGGAAACAAAACAAAATTTTTTTTTTGACAGTGTTAATGAAAATTGTAAAGCAAAGGAAAGAATTCTCAAGTTACTTTTTGTCTCAATCGACTACAGTAAATTAAAAAATTTAACAAAGGAAAAGCCCTACACAATGTTCTGTAAACAGTCTCAACCACCAAGAGGATATATACATTCATTGTTTTCATGAATCAAATTTCAGAATTATAGAAACTAAATAAATTTTAATAAAATGTAAAGTAATATATTTTGCATGTCAAGTGATTGGACTTTTTTTTCTTGTTTTGATTACACATGGAAATACGCTGTGATTATGGTTTCTTTGTAAAATTACTACATTGGCAAACCTGACAAATAATTTGTCAAGTTTGCTGCTGTATTTAAAAAAAAAAAAAAACATTAAACCTCAAGAAAAAGGACAAATTTTGAAGAAACAGTTCTTGAAATAAACTACAATAGACTTAATTAAAATTCGTAATGATTCCATAATATTTCGATTCATTTTTGAATTCCTCATTATGTATAAATAACTAAGATGCATATCAATGGATTAATGAATTAATGCTTCATTTTTTTACATGAGTTTTACTTCAATTCAGTGTAAATTATGATAGAAATTTAAATTTTTTAAAAAATATGTTAGAACAGTTTGTTAATAATTGGTGACATTTGGTACAAGAAAAGTTGCCAGGCACAATTAATTGGTAGTTAAAATAATAACCTCTTAGTGGTTAAACATATAAATACAGAAAATTTGGAGGTTCCAGAATTAAATAAGTGGAGGGGGGGGGGGTAATCTGTGTTGAAAGATAAAACAAATATTTAGCTTAGGTAACAGATAAACATTACATTAGTTTCATGTTTCTAATCGGACAAATGCACATCAATATTTTATTGATTTTCTTTGATTAATTCCAAGTCTATAAGTTAGCATTGAATTTTTACATTTATACAAAGTTTCATTGAAGGGGAATTTTTTTTCTGTATACTACAAAAGAGATCATTTTCATAAAAAGATAATACTTAAATGCATACCTATTTGTTATCCATGAGAGTCTAATGTAAGTAGTATGAAGAGAAAACAATTTTTGTAAAGAGTGTTAATATATATAGCTATTACTAATACAGTTATATAAATAACATTTTATTAATTACATTACATACTTATAATTAAATTAATTACATTTAAAAGATGTATATTCATAGCACATAAACACAGATTGAATGGATACATATTCCTACCTTTAGCAAATATGTATGAAATGCGAATTTATAATCAAATGAAATGCTTACTATATAAGTTAAAAAAATTAATTTTTATAAATTTTTTTTGGGGAGAATTAACAAATGAAAAATATATTTATACTCAACGTAAAATGATCTTTTTAAAAATCTATCTAAATAAAATAAAAAAATATGTAATAAGTTTTGGGGAAAGGGGAAGCAGAAATGCATGAGGAAATACACTTTAACAATGGAAAGGCTGTACAAAGAAATTATTCTTTAGAGTACAGAAGTTAATATCTACATTAAGATTAATTTATTAAAAATATTCCCATATTTCAACAATTTTTTTTTGTAACACAAATAAGGATAACAAAAGTTTATTGCTAAATATTTGAATATAAACAAACATACATCACATATATAAAAATACAAAGGGAAATAATTTTACATTAATATTTAAAATGAAACCCATCAAATTTAAGACATTATAACAATATAAATAATAAAAATACAATTCATATATTAAATAACTAAACTATATTGTACACATTAAATTGTTGTAATACAAATGCTTACCTGCTGCAGTAACAGTTGTTGAGGATACACTCGTCAAATTAGCAAGTGTATCTGTGGGTAAAGTTGCACTTACAGTTATCACAGGCATTCCAGGTAAACTGAGAGTTGTGGTCAAAGGCTGTACCTCTGGAACAGCATTATTCAATGTTGCATCAATATTATCTACTTTTGCTGAAAATATAAAACAAATACATAAACTTTATTACTAGGCAGGTCTAAAAAATAGGTTAGGTCAAGATTTAAACAGAATCCCAAAAGAAATAATAAAAATACTTCTGTAATTTTCAATGTGTTGATATAAATAAATAAAATTCACTAAGACACAAAAAATATTCCTAAGCTAATTAGAACATTATTCAGTAGATGCCAACTAATTTACATAAAGCATCTTTTTGATGGCAACAATTTGACATACATTGTAATGTGCAAAATGGGAGGGGACTAATCATAAGGGTACTTAAATAAACTGATCAAATGAAAAAATATTGATAAATATAAACAATTACAAAAGCCTCCAAATTAAAATTCAATAATTCTTAACTAGTATAATTTGATAACATTATGCAATACAACTTATTCAACTACTAAGATAAACACACTCTTTCAAGCAATGCCAAATTTTTCAAAAATTAAATTTATACATTATAAACCAGTATTCTGCCAATAAAAAAATGCTGTACTTTTATAAGCAGTGAAGTTCACTATGATAAATTTATTGAAAGAACATTCTTGATATGGAACACACTTCAATTTAATATTTTAAAACTCTAACATAAATATACAATTCTGAATTTCACATTTTTTTTTTTATACTTTAAAGAAAAGTCAAGGTATATAGAAAAATATCAAATCAAATTCTATTCTCCCATAATTCCTACAAGCTTATAAATAAAGATTAATTTATCTGAATAATAAAAATATTTCTTATATAATCTTGTTGTGAGTAAATCTTATTTAATTTATCTCTAAATTAAATAATTACACTATGATGAAAGTATAGAAGTTTTAACACAATATTATAATTTTATATTCAACTACGATATTTGAATATAAGTATTCCAGGGCATCAATAATATAATAAGAACATGTAAAATGTATTACATCAATGCCTCACACAACAACATTACACTTCAAAGAAATTTTCCAAGAAAGTTTTTTAGTAAATTTTATAATTAAAAAAAAACACATACTGAAAAATTGTTTGAAACAATAACAAAATGAGTAAATAGATGAAAGTAAGAATAAACAAAATACAATACATACCAGTTGGTGCAACAACTACAGGCTCAACAGGAGGTGCAGTTGGTTGATTCGAGATTGGTGGCTGATCTTTAAAAAAATATGTTCAAACAATTAATTCTACATTGTATTATATTTTATAAAAAAAAAAAATTATAACATAAAAATTGTAATCATACTTGGTAACCCAGGAAAATTTTGATTTCCATTTAGCTCAGGGACAGAATTGTAAATCTGAGAACCAGGAGGGCTAGCAGCATTTAATTGAACCTTTAAAGAAAAATTACTCTTAATAAAGTATATTTATAATTATATGTAATAATATTTCATATAATAAGCAACTATGTATGCAATTCACATTTTAATCTACATTTTATCTAACATTTTTACACTTTCAGAAAATACTACAAGACAAGTTTATGCGACATTTTTGATAATTTTTAATGTACATATAAAGATTGCAAAACACTTTGAAAATCAAATACAGATGACTCAATTTTTTGAAGCTGGAAGGACTAATGAAAAACTTCCAGTTATCAAGAGTTTGAATTATCAAGTGCGTAAGAAAAAACTCCCAAAAAACATGAAGTGAAATTTTTTTCTAACACATTTAATTGTATTTTAAACTATGTAATAAAACAACAATTAGACATATGTATGAAATTATTTTAAAGTATTTTTAAAAAGTACATATTATATAGAGAAGTTTAAAGTCCTGTATTCAATGAAAGCACTTTTTTTTATTACAAACAATTATTAAAAGAATACATACTGTATATAATTCATCTTTTTTAACGAAAAAACCTGTAATCTTTTTTTGTTTTATGGCATTTAATCTCATTTTGTCAATAGATTTTTCTAGAACAAATGAAGCTTGAAAAACGTCTGCATCAACATGATATTGAAGGGAAAAGTTGTAGTTTGTTTAATGACACTTTAGCTTCTATCAGAGTCAACTCCTCCAATACGTCTTCATCACTTTCTGTGTTATTGTGGTTAAGAGTCACAATTTCTGTGTCAGATAGGGTTCCTCACACAGCGATATCTGTGTCAACCTGTATATAGTCATCAAATGTCAAATCTTGCATTAGGAGAGCTTCCCAGAGGAATGGTTCAGTATTACATTTCATGAGTGTATCATGCATATCAACCAGATTCATCGTAGGGAAGCCCAACTTTTTGAAGCAGTTGTGAATTGTCAAAGGAGTAACATCTCTTCAAGCCTATTCAATCAGGATCAAAACCATTTTAATAGAAATAGTTACATTCTGATTTTCAAGGTTATCCAAAAACTCTTTAAACAACTTCATACTGATAAAAAGTTTGAAAATTATATATGATGACTTGGTCGAGTGGCTGTAGTTTTGAGATTGAATTTGGAGGGAAAAATTGAAGTTTTTCACATTTGATAAAAGTGGTACATTATTACGCACAAGGCAGTTGTCTAAAAATAAGAGAATATGCATTTTTGGCTTTTCATATCTGTGTTCAGTGAAACCAACCATTCATTAAAGAGTTCAGGGGTCATCCATGCCTTCTTGTTTGAGCAGTATGTGGTAGGAAACAAGCTTATTCCCAAAAAACATGCAAGATTTTACAGAATTTCCTATGACAAGCGGAGTAATTTTTTCTGAGCCGTACATGTTCACAGCTAGGAAAACAATTTCTCTCTACTAATAAGTTTTCTTCTATGGCATTTTTCTTTGGATATAAATGATTTTTCAGGCATACATTTGAAAAAAGTCCAGTTTCATTTGTGTTGGAAATGTTATAAGGATTGCATTACTTTATTAAATCTGAATGCCAGTTCTGTCATTAGAACAAACATTAATGTTGGCACTCGAGTTTTCCTTGCTCATATTCCTTTATTAAAATTTATAAGCCATCCCTTGCCAGCCAAAAACTCAATTCCTAATTCTTTGATGAATGTTTTTGCCTTTCTTTCAATAAAAATCCACCCACCAGAATATACTGTCCACAACAATGTCTCATCCATTTAACTAAACACTGTTCAAGATGTGGAAAATTACCTTACTAATGCATTTTCTCACTCTACTTGAAGATAAACTAACGATTTTCTCTTTATTTTTCAGAATAGTGGAGAGCGAGCTCAGTGAGATATCAAATGCTTTGGCTATATCAACCTTCCTCTCACTTTTTCCTGCTGATTCTATCACCTTATGTTTTTCAGAGATTTTTAAGCATTCATACTTTTTTAAAAGACAACATGATGCTCCATTCGTGTGATAAGGCTGAGGTGGTGTGTAAAGTAATGGCAACAAAACAAATTATCAAAACTAAAAGGTAGCGAACATGAATCACCACAACTTTAGTAAAATAATATTTTTAATTAAAAATTTAGAATCTAAAATTAACACCAGATGTATTTACAGTTTCACTCAGCTACAGGTAAAAATAGTATTGACGTTGGGAAGGTTCTTTTCACCTAACCAGTCCATCAAAATTTGACTAATTTTTTTCCCATTTTTATCACTCTTCTCTATTGCTCCTCTTCCACTTTCTTAACCTCTTGAGCAGGATTCTTTCACGCCCCTCCAAATATCTTCCACTTCTCATTGGAAATAAAATCATTTCGCACCCGGTTCTCTCAGACACTATCCCCAACACCACTGGTTCTCCAAGGCAGGGTCCAGTCCAACCCATGTCCTATTATGGCCACATGCTATAAGTCACACAGATGAGCCATAAATAGTCATGTCAGTCCCAAGAAAAATATACAATCCTATGCTTCTCTCCTTCAAAATAGTGGACCATCCTTTCTCTGAATGTGTATACACTATCTGGCCCAAAGTGTTAGAAATTGGATTGTTTCTCATGACAACTATTAACTTAAATACGCGAGTTGCATAATGTTTTCTTTATTTGCATGTTCATTGCAACAGGCTGATGAATATGCAAATTCTTTTACAATGCCAATGACGTCATCGCATTGCTGATTGGTCGCCGTTTGTTGTACTTGTGTATATATTCTGATTCGTTGTGTGTCTGTCTGCTCATTTCCTGTTTTGTACCATCCCCTGTAGATAGTTCTTTTCTTTAAATAAATGTATTTTAAAACAACAAAGTCTCATGAATGTTGAAACTGCTCTCTGCAAGAATAATTTTACAATAGAGATTAACAAAAAGTATCCGGACACCCCTTAAAAAAGTGATTCTGGTGAGTGATGCAATTTGATACGTAATTGAAAGCTATAAAAGTGTTGGTAGTGGTTTGTCAGATTGTATTTATACATTTGTGAGGCAATGAGTAAGTCAAAGGAGCTTAGTGAATTTGATCGTGGCAGTATAGTGGGATGCCACCTTTGTGCGAAATCAGTTTGTGAGATTGCGGACATTCTACAGAAGTGATCTACTGTGAGTGATGTAATTGTGAAGCGGAAACGTTGAGGCAGTGAAACGGCAGAAAAAAGAACCGGTAGGTCACAAATACTTGGTGAATGCAGCCGCAGAACTCTGAAAAGGGTAGTGAAACAAAATCGCAAGTCCTCATTGGAGGAAATTTCTCAGGAGTTCCAAAGTTCATCAGGAATTAGTGTTAGCAGCAAGACTGTCCCATCGAGAGTTAAAAAACTTGGGATTCCATGATCGTGCAGCCGCTCACAAGCCAAACATCACTCCACAGAATGCGAAGCATCGATTGCAATGGTGTAGAGCTCACCGTCATTGGACTGTGGACATGTGGAAAACTGTTCTTTGGAGGGATGAATCTCGCTTTACAGTCTGGCAGTCGGATGGATGCGTCTGGGTTTGGTGGATGCCTGGTGAACGTTTCTTTAGTGACTGCATTGTGCCGACTGTTAAGTTTGGTGGTGGAAGCATAATGGTGTGGGGGTGTTTCTCATGGTTTGGTCTGGGTCCGTTAGTTCCTGTGATTGGAAACATGAACTCTGAGATGTATGTAGACATTCTGGACAATGCTGCACTCCCAACTCTATGGCAATATGTTGGGGATGGCCCATTTCTCTTCCAGCAGGATAACTGCTCCATTCACACATTGAGGCTTGCACAGACGTGGTTTGACGAAATGGGTGTTCAAAAACTGGACTGGCCTTCTCAGAGCCCCAATCTAAATCCCATAGAACACCTTTGGGACGAATTAGAGCGCAGATTACGTAGCCTGCCAAATCGACCATCCTCACTGCAAGCACTCACTTCAGCTGTGATGGACGCCTGGAAGGCAATTCCTATGGTCACCTATCAAAAATTGATTAAAAGTCTTCCCAAACATGAGCAGGCTGTCATCCAAGCAAAAAGGAGACCAACATCATATTAATATGTGCCTCAGGACGCTCTAAGTCCATACCACTGGGTGACCGGATACTTTTGGCCAGATAGTGTAGCAAGGCCAAATGAAAGATATGGATGGCTGACAATAAGTGTGGCCATAATTGTTCATTTATAGAAGGAAAGCTATAAGAGCGTCTTTTTACCAGAGGAACCAGGAAATATAAGGGGATAGCAGATAGATGGTCATCAAAAGGGCTACATTACAGGGGATACATTCAGAGACAATACAACACAAAACACGCAAGCTCCAACCTGTTTGCGACAGGACTGTAGATAGTGAGTGTTCGAACTGTGAAGAGTTTTATAAGATAACTTTAAATTATCACATTCTGTAGTTTGGCTAGCCACAGATTTCACTTCAAAATATTGAATGTACCAAAATGTATTGTTTTAGTTTGAAATATCAAGAGTTTTTCAAGGGGGTGAGAATATTCTTCAAATTAACAAGAGGTGTGCATTTTCTAAGGTTACAACTAGCAAGAGTTGACTGTAGATGATTTTTCCCATCCCTCACTAAGTTAATACTTACTAACCAAAAATCCAGATGCTGTTTTGTGAATATTCAAATAGAATTAAGAGTATATAACTATATATTGTTTAATATTAATAACTATATACACACACATTTTTCAAACATTTTTTAACATTTCAACATACAACTTAAAAATGAGGTGCCACATAATTTGAAAACTTATCACAGAAATTGGGAACTCATTTGACAAAATTACATATATACTTACAGATGAATATCCATCAACTTGAGGATTTTTAGAGGGTAACTGGGCATAAGGAGATTTAATATCTATCTTTGTAGGTCGAGTAGGTATACGATGGAGATATCCATATCCTATCCCACAGCCTAAACTGCAATGAGAGGGGGGAAATACTTGGAATGTCAAATAATATATATAGATATTAAAACACTGAAATAATCTAAAATCAGCTTTGGAAAGAAGGTTTTTCTTTAGCATAAAAGGAAACAAGATTTTGTAAAGGAAACTACTGCATTCAGCAAAAATAGACAAAAGTGAAACAATTTAAAAAATTGATAAATTTGCATTTGCTAGTGCAGTAGTTAAAATAATTACATGTATAACATTGGTAATAATTATAAGCAAGTTTGAGAATATAATTAATATGCACTTTAAACAGTGATACTCAAAACTATGAATTGCATGATTATAAACTTATTCAAAACTATTGAATGAAACATAATTAATGCTTCTAAATAAAGAAGCTTAGTTTCCAAGTTTTAATTGTTTACATTATGCCTTTCAGGATGAAGGATGCAAATACAAAAATATCACTAGGGCCAGAAGTTTCTTTCATGAGTGTCACTCACAGGATGGAGAGTTTATAGTTAAGCCTAAATCGATGAAAATACCGAAATATGACATTTTTGTTTAATATTGTTCTTTAGATTATACAAATGGTATATGCTTTATATATTTGTATTTACACACTTTATTTTCTTAGATTGCTTTCTCTTTAAGCACAATTTTTTTCAACATTTTATTTACCATTTAATGACTCTTAACATTATACATTTGAAAACTAAACGTTTCTAAAAATTCTTTTCAATATGAAAAGTTAAAACACAGGGATCTACAGAGTCCAACATTACAGTTCTCCCACTTATAATAAATCAATTGCTATTTTGGTAGGTTTTTTGTGGGAATGTGAAAAAACGAAAACACAATTTTTTATTGTTGATGATCATAGACAATTCATTTCAATATAATCAGCATACATATATCAGAAATATCATTATCATTAAATTTGCAATGAACAGAAAAATCAGAATATATTATTTGTCACTATCACTACTCTCAAAAGTCTTAGTTGGAATTAATTTTGCATTATTTTTGCTATTCCAAGTTCAGTTAAACATTTTCACTGCTTCAACCTTGTAAAATATTTTTTTTTTTTTTTTTACCAGATATAATTACCCATTAAAAATTAGACTTCAAACTCAAACCAAATGCTCTGGTAAAAATTTAAAAAAAAAAAACTCTCATCCTAAATACAAACAAAAACCATATACTTATTTCAAGAGCAGTCATTAAATATTCAATACAGAAATATTCAATTCCCCTGCTGTTTATAAATCAAAATCCATGTACATGAGAATTATATTTCTCTCATTTTGAGTAGAACGTCAGATCATATATTTATCTTATAGACATAAAATGCCACCTATTGCCAAAAAGTTGAGCTTTGTAAATGTTCTGAGATAGTGTCTTGGATTTGTGATGATCGGCCCTGGAAGGAGAAACATTCGTCACGGATATGTGCCGTTCGGGAACAGTGAGTGCTTCATAATGGCATGCATTTGTGAGTCACCCAGAAAGGGTTAATGTGGATGCTAATCTGAGAATTGTGTTTAGAAAAAATACTTTGTAAACAATTTCCATTCATCATTCTTGCCACTAGATGCAGTGGTATACTTGTTTTAATGGAATGTTTTGATATTGGAAAATGTTGACTTTCCCCAATCTCAATCTTCATTTTATAGCAGTATTTTTATAATTTGATAATTTTTTTATTTTCTGGGATGGAAGTGGGAATCACATAAGGATGAAAAATCTAAATTAACAGAATTTGCTCTTTAACAGCATCCACTAATATAAACACATGCATATGTTCTTCATACTTCATACTTTTGTTTTTGATATTAAAAAAGATGTCCTTTGGATTTAGCAGTTTTATTTATTCCACTAAATTTTTAGATAGTTTTAAAATATTGTGAATATCCTTTAGCATAATTTTTAGAATTTAAATATCAAAAGAAAATAAGTAATGGAAAAATATATAAGAATGATAAATGTATCAGTTTCTAACACTAGTGATATTTCTAAATAACTGAAAAGTGATAACTGAAAAAGAATAAATAAGCGATAGTGCCACTAAAAATACTTAAAATTATTTTTCAACAAAACTAAATATTCCCATAACATAAGGGATTTATTTTCAATAGTTTTCTATATTGCTTATGATGCTTAAATATTACAGTTGATACAAAATAGTGTCTTTTACATTACAGTCAACAATAACAAATGTTGTTAAACACTATATATAAACAATATATCCAAATGTTCAGTCATTTATGTATAAAGAATATTACCTTCCTTCTCCACCCCAATTTTTATTTGGTGTGATCACAACTTCCCGACACAGATCAGATACAGCATTATAAACATACAGAGTTAAAGCCTTGCCTTCATGAGCTTCAATAAGGCTAAACAAATCTTCTGACTGCAACAAGAATATATATATATAAATGAAAAATTTAATAAAGTTAGAATGAAACTGATCCACATGAAATATTCTGAAGAACATTCATGTAATTTGAACACATTCATGTGTAACATGTGAGTTACAGTAATTTGAAAACTATTTTAAAATCAAATCATTATCAACAATCATGTTTAAATACATAAAATATTCAAAATAATCTTGAAATTTAAATTTCATTCTATTCAATAAAGATAGATAAAAATTCCTCGAAGAAATCAAAAACAACATTAAATTGATACCACCTGCAAAAGCACTTTGATTAGCTATTTGACTTAAATATATATTATATTTTTCAAACTACTGTTTTTTGGAGATCATGAAGCACTGTTTGACAGATTAAACAGATTTTTTCTCCTGGATGATGACACTCATAAAGAGTAAATTTGTCAGAATAACATGTATGACTGATTCATGAAAGAAATATTTATCAGTTCGATGGAAATAATTTCCATGGACCGATTTGATATTCTCCTGTATTTTCTTCTAGTTGAGATTAACAGAGGAATCCTTGCAAGTAAGTCATTTTCAAAAACCCTGCTAATAATTAACAATTAAATGTTATCTGAAGAACATAAAACAATTTACAACTCCTCTATCATGTGTAACAAACTTTTCAGAATAACTTTGGTAATCCATAACAATATATAATTCTATTAATGACATAGTTCATTCATGGTTTGAATGCAAGCAAATACTACTACTTAATATTTTGAACAATACAATGCAAGCTTATTAGAGTCTAATTTTAGAGAGGTCATACTTAAAATTTAAAAAAGTTCCTAACAATTCACAATATATTGAACATAATTTCTTCTAAGATTACTTTATGTAAAAAGATAGATAATTTGTATGCAGAAAAGGAACAGCATTAATGTAATAATTTAACATTGTCCTTAAAATAAACTTGTACTCACCTCATGTAACACTGAATCAGCACCAATAATGTAATCATCAAAGGGATGAAGTCCTGCTAAGTCTGCTGGAGAATGAGGTTGAATTTCCTGAAATGTCAATGAATAATATTTGTTGCACATAATTTATTTTGCTTTTGAAAACCTTCCAAGTACTTGAATGCACATTTTAAATGATTATCAAAATGAGCATGTTTTAAACTGTTAATTATTTAATTATCATGTTTGCTTAAAAATATTTTATAACAAATTTTAAAATTACAATTTAATGATTTTATCAAAAGAGTATACCTTGCTGCAAATTATTCTACAACTAAAAAAAAAAAAAATAGTGTTCAGTTATTTAAGAAATATTAATGTGTAGAATTAATAGATGTACTGTTTCAATCAATGTGTTTATAATTTACCATAAATTTAAAGTAAATTATGAATTACTTTGAAAAACTTTGATTTTCAACAATTTTGAATAATACATATAAGTCATCAGTTTATAGAAATCTAAAATTGAAATTTTAAAAAATTCTTTTGGAAGATGAGGTAATCTACAATGCAAATAACTATGTTAATCATATTTTTTTTTATTCCCAAGAGATGGTAAAATAATACAAAACATAAACAAGAATGCCTAGTGTTGATTACAAGTATATACATACATATTTTAAACTGTGACTACACATTTATTTCCAATCATAGAAAACTGAACTTTTTACATTAAACAAAAGAAAACAATCATTACAAAGCCCAAATGGTTAAAGTGTAGAACACAGGATGACCCTTAACAAAACTGATAATTTTTTTGGTGACCATCAACAGGGTCACTAAGCTATTAATAAATATCAATAGTTGTTCACACCGCAAAATAGGAAGTTTCAAATAAAATAATAGCATAAAATATAAATTTCCAAGTTTTTAAAAGAAGAATATAGAAATTTAATGAATTAAAATATATTAACATTAAGAAATAATTATACAATTTAAAAAAAAAAAGAAAAAAAGATTTATTTTCAGATAGAATTATAATTCTTCAATGAAAAAATAAAGTCTTTAAGATCATTGAGGAAAATTTAATACTGCACATTAAACTGATTTTGAGAATATTTTTCCACAAAAAACTTGGAAATTTAGAATAGAATCTCACAGGAAGAATTCATTTTAATTATACTCAAACAGTTTGTCCCTTCATGATATACTCCTCTCTAAGACATTAATCTTCAAAGAAATGAGTTGATTTTTTGAACCAACATATTAATTCTTATTAAAATCAGGATCACACCCAAGTTACTTTTTTCAAATATTTTTACTCACAGACAATGTGTATTCGTCCCTTTCTAGAGGCATTTTCAAATAAATTCTGTCAAATCCTTCTTAATTAAACACATCATTTCCTTAAACTGAACATTCAATATTAATTTCAATGAAAACTTTAACAATATATCCTTATATTGCAGGTATTTATCTCAAGGTTTAAAAATTATTTTATTAAAATAATTTACACTTTTCAGTCATACTACTCAGGAAAATTAACTGAAAGTAACTTAAAAAAATAATAAAGTGACACAAATTAGTAATGAATATCAAAGACAAAATCTTAATCAAGTTTTTCACAGAGAACAGGGAAATAATTATTCTAAAAAACATCTGCTCATTTAAAATAGTGATTAACAGAGAACATGTGATAAGTGTAGAGAATATGTTATCTTGTCAGAACAAGTCTGCATGTCATTGAACCTGAGTTAGCAAAGTAAAGAGTTTGCCAGAATGATATTGTAAATCACACCATGAAGTCTAAAAAACATTGCATAATCTATGAGCACCCTGCTGTATACTCCAGTCAGTCTAAACAATTAACATTAAAAATATCACCAACATTATGGTAAAGCATAGCACTACTTAACACAATACAAGCTCAATTAAAACCTGCTTAATAGTAGTTGCACTTACATTTAATATTGCAGCATTTATGCTTAAATGATAATTTTCATTAAAAAAAATGCTCCTATAAAAAAATACAATTTTTATAAAATCTTTAATTTTCTATAACAATTTTAATTTTCAATGTTTTTCTTCTTATATTTTAAGTATTATATTGGGACTATCCGAAGATGAACCTATATTAACTTACATAATCATTGTATTTCAATGGTTTGCATATTTGTGAATACAGGATTAAAATTTGTGCATTGTTTTGTGTTGATAAATCATAATATGAAAAATAGGTTTTGTTCATAAAACAAAAAATAATAAACAATTTGCATATTTTATTGAACAAGGATAATTCCACACACTGCATCTTACTAATCTATTTAAATATTTTATAAGTTTTGTAGAGGAGTAAATCATCTATTTTTTAAGCAAAAAAAGTGAAAAAATAAGAATTAATTCAAAAATAACTTGAATAAATATAATTTTTTAAAGATAAAGAAAAACCTTTTAAAAACTTAAAACATTCTGAATATAATGAACATTCCAGAATATAAAGATCTTCCTTACCAATACATGCCAAACATTTTCATTAACTCCTTCAAAAGAGCAGAATCTAATACTGACTCCAAGAAGTCCTTGTCCACCCCATGTATTTGAAGGTGTTATGTCTACTTCTCTGACAGTCTGAGTTTTTGTGCTATACACAGTCATATGCAGAGGTCTTTCAATATTGGCTTTTAAAATTTCTTTTAGAGTGTCATTGTCTTGGTTCTGAAAAAGAGTAATAAAACATAAATTTTCAGATTTTAAGAAGTTGATAAAATAAACAAATGCATTAAAAATAGTAAAGAATATAAAAAAAAATTCTTAATGATTATATAAAGCAGAATAAAAAAAAATCTGATGAATAAACAATGAAAGGAACTATTTAAGAAAAGATAAATTTTGATTTTAAAGAAAAGGCGGTGCAAAAAGGCCAATAATTCAATGATAATGTATCAGAGACTGAAAAATTACAGGTTAATCACAAATAACAGAAATTTAATAAAAACAGGGATATTTAAATTCAAAAGTTTATGATTTGTTGAAACATATACAAATAATGAATAAATTATTCTAAGATATATTAACTTTCATAAAAAATAAAGCTAAAACTATACAAAATGTCTCAAGTATTTATGTTCTAACTACAATAGATGAATTGAAGAGAAGTTAAAATATTTTTCCCAGTAATACATTTATAAATATAATGTAGTGCACAAAAACTTAAAAATATTACAGCTTTAAGTCCCAGATCATACTGTTCACACTATTATTTTTTTTTAAATCCTTTTAACTTTACTGTCTCATATACAACAACTAATTGTGCATTTTCATGTTCCCCACTCCCCCAATCAATTGAATACATTTTATAAAATGTCTCTCAGATCAACTAATGTTTTGAATGATGCCTAACCTCTTTTTTCTTTTAACATAGTACATTTTAACCATTTCATTCATCAAATCTAATCAAAACCCTGAAGCTGTGTTCTCTAATCTACATTTAAACTTTATTTTTCAAAATCTAAAGTGTATCCTGTAAATAAGGCACTGCAAAAAATTGAGAAAATTAAGATCACAAAACTACATAAAAACTATATATCTAAGAATCAAGAAGTAAAATATATATTATTAAAAATATGATTCATTTAAAACACAAACATAATTCGAGATACACTTGGGCAAAAAAAGTTTCAGGGCATGCCTAGCTCTATTCATATTAAAAATCCAAAGATTAAACTGAATTAGTATATATGATCACAAAAAATATAACTAAAAGTTATCTTAAATCTGATACAGATAAGACATCTCAAAATAAGAAGCATATACATTAAATTCATACGCTACAGTGTAAATCCAATTAAAGTCTAAAATATGAGGTGCACATACTACAAATGCACTGACAATTTATGTATAGTTATAGGTAAAAATGATTAAAAAAATAAGAACATTTATGTATTATACACTAACCAAACGAGTATTTCCAACAGCAACTATGAAGTCAAAAAATGCTTCCAAGCCTGCTTTAGAACCAGGAGAATTATCTTGTACCTATAAAAAAAAAGTCAAATCATTAGCATATGAAACTAAATAGAAAGCTAAATTAAATAAAAAGGTAACTTTCTAATTAATAAGATGAAAATTGGCAAAGAAAATTGAAAATGTTGCACGCTTGACATAATTTTAGAAATACTTTCTAAAAACTGTAATTCATTTAATACTTAGATTAATAAGAAAGATGTTTTTAAAAAAATGTTTTAAAACTTGTTTCTTACAAGTGGAACATGTGTTGAAGTAATAATATAGGATTACTCTTATTAATATATAGATAATGCACCCCTATCAATTTATAAAAAGTTTAATACATAGTATTATATAATACTATTACATATTTAGTATGGGAAGTATAATTAAAAAAAGTATCTATTTTTAAAAGTTTGGTTAAATTCATACACGCATTAGAATAATCAGTGGTCTTGTCAATGAAATTAATCTTGTGTTCATTTATAAACTAATTGTACATCAATGATGGGTATGAATATACGTACATATACATAGACTCCCTTTTTGTTCGTTTCTTAATATCACTTTTCGTAACTGTTTTTAGAATAGTTAGCTTAATAAGGATAAGCCACAATATGGACAAAAAACTAAGTTAAACTGTAGAAAAGGGTATCTCTTGGAAAAGTAGGTGATTTATTTTAGGACAATTTAAAGTGGTATTGATAGTTGATTAATTTATGAAGTTATAGTTGCACTAACAGAGATTCACCTTAGGGATAATTCTCTGATATATTAATCAAAAATTAAATTAAATTGCAGTAGGCCTTTTTAACTGTCATATTTGTAATCATTAAAATCTGGATCATACTCAATTTACTTTCTTCACTCCATTTTTTTTTAATGAAACATTTATTCCTGTCTTGTAATATTCTCAAATCAATTAATCAGTGAAATCCTTTTCAACCAAACCCAGAATATTTTTGCAAACTAAACATTTGATATTGTTCAAAATCAAATCTCTAATGGGGCTGTGCATTGGTATTTTTCACCTTTTCAGACCGTAGTACGTTCCCCAGGAGCTGATATCACTTTTTAGCGCAGCACCCTATACGCGATACCAGTTACTGCAAGTAATTTTACCCCCAGTTTTTGCCCCAGAGGGAGGCACCTGAACTCTTGATGATGTGAACCTGTATAAGGATTTTTATTTTACCGAGAGCACCCGAGCCAAACAGACTTTCAGGACCTTTTACATGCTACATAATCATACAATATGGCAGCTGTCAATTTTCAGCATCATGAAGAACCACCGACTCGGGCCAGTGTCGAGTGAGTGAATATTAACGTCCCACTGTTCAGCTACACAAGGGCTTTTGGGGACGGTCTGCGTAATTTTGAACCCTGGTCAAGTGACACGGACGACACCCGAGCTGGCACCCCCTCTCCTAACTACCACACAAGACCAATGGGAGGACGTTTGAGCTCTCAACAGATTTTACGTGCATCGCTCCCCTTCAGTGGTACTGGGATCAAACTCATGACATGCTAGCCACGATCCGATGCCTAGACCACTCAGCTACCGCGACCACCGGGCCAGTGTCGAACCCGCAACCTTAGGTGCAGAAGGCCAGTGACAAACCAACCACACAGCCAGTTTAAAAATCAAATCTAGAGCCATGAACTACTCTCTTCAAGGTATATTTTCCTTATGCTCCAGAAATTATGAAAAAAATAAATTCTCTCAACCATATTGTTTAGGAAAATTAAATCATTTAAAAAAACCAGATTTAAATAGTAAAATAATAAGAAATATACTAAATTTTTTTTATGTAAATTGGTACTAAAAAGTATGAATACCACAGTAAAGAAACAGAGCATACAAAATTTCTAATTGCTGGGGAGGAAAAAATTAAATTTTTTAAAATAAACTTGAGCTAGAAGAAGAAAATAAGTATTAAAAAGGGGGTGGGAATGAGTTATAGTGGAATATGTATAAATCATGAAGTCATTTATGAAAAGGAAGACAGTGGAAATTTGAAATTTGCTATAACTAAAAAAATAATTTTATCAGACAGAAGGAAGTATAAATTTGCGTCATAAGATCCACATTAAAAAATTCACTGATCCAATTTACAACATTTTTGAGAAACAATTGTGTGTCACATTTCATAATGACCTAAAACCAATGAAATCTAAGATAGAAAAATGCAATTGAACAAAAATGATTTTGACAAACCTATTGGTCAATAATCATTAAACAAGACATCCTCATACTTTTAAAATGTGATACTGGAACTAAATTTCCAAGATATCAATTATCGAAAGTAAAGAAATTACAGAAATAGAACACACAAGTACTGCAACAACATCATTCAAAATAAAAATAGTAATTTTTTTTTTTGAAAAACTAATACACAATAACAATTTTATAAACAAACAAAAAAATATATATATAAACATACCAAAGGATAAAAATTCAGATAATCATCCAATTTGATGAACATTTAAAATAACTAAAGAGGTAATATACTAAAATCAAATTAGTACAGATAAAATATATAAAACTTACTCTAACAACTGTTAAACACAAATGTTCAGTGAACATTTTTCTACGAGGTATCTTGTGTATGCAAAAGTTCTATATTTTGTGTTGTACTAAGGTACCTATTTGAATTTTGCTTTTAATAACTTTAAAGGAAATCTTATCTAATTTTCAAACTGTAATACAGCAAAGCTTGTTTCAGAATGCTGCACTGTATTATGAGGATTTGGTACTTACATATTATCGCAACCTATTGGCGACAATATATGAAACAAAGCACAAGGTTGCCAATTCAGCATGTACAACACAGGAAATTGGGGTAACCAACTTAGCAAGTTACTTTAAACACTGGCATTCCTGTGATAATACATCAGTACTAGGGATTTTTTCCCCACTTGTCAAACAATGTTACAGAAGAGCCATATTGATACGACAACCTATTTATTCAAAATTAAGTAAGAAAACATTCAAATTGCAAAGAAAACAAGTATTCATTTTTTCTTTTCTGCTTAGTATATAATGTCTTAAATTTAAAAATGTACAGTTAAATCCATTTAAAATATTTAGAAGTAATAAAAACACAAAAGATAAAAAAAAAATTCTCTCAACTCTCCTAATAAAATATTTAATATTCCCATAAGATGTATTTAGTTAACAATATTAACGCCCTTTGTACAATATGACAGTGCTATTCACAATCAAAATTTGAATTTATTTTATAGTATGATTATTTTAAAAATCAGAATAAGAATTTCATCAAAGAGTTGCTGTGGTAAAGCGTATATACGTATATTAAAACGAAATATTTCTGACCGGCACATACTATTGTATCACATGAAATGATGTACTTCCGGGAATTATCCATCCCATCCACAGTGCTACTAAAATGAAGTATATAAAACAAATGATTATTACACAAGGTTGACATTAGTTTTGTTTTACGATGTTAATTTTAGGAAAGTATGTTTTGTATAGAAAGATATGTTATTAATCATAGACCGATCGATAAAAAAAAAATTTATTACTTAAACCAAAGATTAAACATAAAGATCTACTCGACTACTTTTATACTGCATCTTCTGTTAAAAATGGGGGCGATGTTTATAATTTAAGAATACAATTACGTACAATTACACAAAATCGCTTAGAATAGATAGATTGATACACATATACTTACACGTAACACATGATAACCCTCAGTTCCCCCACCAGGTACAAGTGTACTCTCTCCACTGCCCATGATGGGCTTTAAAGTGATAAAACAGTCTTTCTATATAACGATGTTTCCAAGTGCAGGGCAAATTAGCCTTTAAAATTAAAAGCTCACGATTACGTGGCAAACCATAACACAAACAGACATTGATATTGTATTTGATTGTTGCCGTTTCGCTTTATCGAAAATTTGACATACACAGCTTAAAGTGTTGCCATTCAATATATAATATTAAATAATAAATATTTCAGAGATTACAATTAGTAGAATATTTAAACAACATAAGACCAGGTTCATTGCTTTAAAAACTGTTAAAGTACGCAATTTTATTCATCTTTAATAAACTAATGAATACAAATGCTACTTTCCCCATCAATTTCCTAATTTTTTTAAAAGTAACTTTTGGTTCTGCAGAACAGTTACCATCAAATTAAATCACAACTATCCTTAATTTATTTCTTGATGAGAGTAAGCCTTTAAAACATATTCACATCCAAATAGTAAGTTAGAGGACAAGAAAATACCGTTGAGGATCTAACCAATCAAAGGTTTTAGTTTCCTCTCACAGTGACCTCTGAATGACTCCCTCACACCTCACTACTTATACCTTTGGGTGAATGTTCCCTAATGTTACATTATTTGCGAAGAGACGAGATTGGTATTTTAAGCAAAATTTAAAAATGGAATACACATTATTAAGGAGGAATACCCATGAAAAACAATTTCACTCGTAATCTTACAAGTATTACTTGTGTTAAATAAAGCTTTAAAGAGATTTGAAGAAGTTAATGAACTGTTCGACCTTGAACAAATCTGAAAATGTTTTCATTGAAACTACTGGGGATTATAGACAGAAGTATAAGTAAAGTTGAATTCACATTATGCAAAAATGTAGGAAATATATTATTTTCAAGCAAGCGTGCAACCCAGTGGCTTTACAGGCCACCCTTGCCCCCCCCCGTGATGCGGGGATGTACATTATGTCACTGGTGTAACTACTTCATATAGATATATACTACTAATGGGGGGGGACTGAGAATGAAACCTACAGAGACAATAAATGTCATCAATTAATTTATTTTTATCACATTGCACTTCGAAACACGTGGATTGTTGATCATTTTAACATTGGCGTAGCCAGTCTTGAGTGGGCTCTGTATCAAAAAATTTGGGGGAGGGGCCTTTTTGGGCTTCCTTGGTATTTCACAATTTTTTGCTTACACATGTTGGGGCCACGCGTCATTGATACGGTTGATTTTACGGTAGCTATGCCCCTGGAATTTTTGTACGGTTAAGTGGTGGAGACATCTGTACGAGTATGCCATTCTTCATACCCCCCCCCCCACACACACACACCATGCTGACAGCAGAACTTTATGCCTCTAAACAAAATGGAATCGAGGTTGAATCTATGAGTTGACAGAACCAATTTTGTCCATAAGTTTCTGATCGTAACCTCTCGGCTACCACACCTACTCAATGGATATCGTATGAAATGTGTAACTCTGTGGCATAATGTTTTGTTCTCTCCATATCGATTGTATGCTTATCTTTTATCGTTGATTATCAATGAACTTGAATAAGTATCAATATCAATAGTATTAATTCTAGAGCACCAGAAGTCGAGATACAATCAAAATAATCTTCAACTTGCACTTTATTTGCTGACAGCTTTTTAATCCATTTAACCACTTTTGAAAAGCTTTAAAACCAATAGCATTTAAGAATGATCTAGTTATAATTATCATTAAATACACCTTATTCTAAATAAAGATCACACCATCAAAATTCTTTTGATGATGATACAAGACCTATTGTCATGGGCTTAAAACCTAACTGTATCATCTTGGGTATTCAGCATCATAAATGCATCGACTTTAAAGCGCATATACATGAAGACATCTTGTACTTTCAAAAGTATATTATCTCCAATGGTAGAACTTTTTACATTCCTTTTCTCTTCGAGCGCTTACGTTTTAAAATCGATGCATTTATGTGATGTTAAACTGTAACTGTTCTTTCACAGTTATAGAAAGCGTTATTTTTCTCACTTTTAGACAGTCAATCGTGATCTAGTCTCTCAGAATATTTTGAATTTCCACTAAAGTTTTACCTCTAAGCCTCGGATTTTTTCGTTGCATTTGGATCGACTAGGCCTAGTCCTTCCCATTGTCCTGATCATTAATCCAGATTACTTTCTCAGCATTTTAACTTACTTAATTTTTCATTTCAAAGTATTTAAACATATTTCTAATGTGTTAATTCTTTAAAGTTTTTTTTTATTTTACTTAACTCTGGATAAATTGGATAACATGATTACTGTTCTTAATATATAAATATCGGAGATGGGGAATGACAAGGCTTATTTCTCTGTTGTCCATTCCATCAAAATTTATGATGTTGACCTTTCTAGACGTCAGTGAAACAAGACAGAGTTATCACTAAGGCAATCTCGCATTGAAGCGATTCACAATCATATGTTCGCTTGTGATCGTGAATGTACTTCGACTGACTTTGAAACATGTTATTGCTTACCTCACTTCGGAGAGTAGAATTTTTGTGAATTTCCCTGTGAGCGTAGTCCTAATATTACTTCTTGATTAATCATGGCCACGGTAACAAAGTAATCATGGTCACGGTAACAAAGTGATCATGGTCACAAACTCGTAGGCAGCTTTGTCGAGTCGCGGGTTCGAAATCAGTGCCACAGAAGTCTTATTGTGTAGAGGTGCTGATGCGCGTTAAATCTGTCGAAGCTGAATTTCCTCCGTTGACGTGGTATGGAAGTTTGGAGACGGATGCCAGCTCAAGGTCCTTTCTTGTTACTTGACCGTGGTTCAAAATTATGAGGTCCATTGCCAATTGCTATTCACAGTGTGAGCAAAAAATCAAGCCTGTGGAGTGGTCACGGTTAATGTTATCGTTGCACGGGTAAGGAATTTTAACATAATTATTGGAGTTATTGAAGCCCAGTGGCTGAGTGGTAGCGTACCATGCCACAGGTCCGGAGTTCAAGTTCCAGACTGTGCAAGGTCAATTTAGCTTTCACCCCTGCAGTGAGTCGATAAGAGTGTACCAAGATGCCCATCCAGTATAGTGTTTAATGACGCTGACTGCGGTGCCTTAGCGCCTAGGTTCGAATCCCGTAGAAGGCACGGATGTTTGTCTTGTAATCCTTCATGACTTTAGATTCCTTCGTAATGTGTGCTTCATGGTTACTTCTGTAAGCCCCCGTGTGATACTTTGTGGTGCACGGAAACTTCTAAATGTTCTAAAAAAAGGAGTACCAAGCTTGCTTGAGTACTAAACATTGGGAGTTTCGCGTCAGACTGACCATCTGATCCGATCATCTGCTCATGCACCTCAGCACCCAAGGTCATGAAAACTAAGTTGGGCACAGTAGGCCTTGGCCCTCATGGGCTGTTGCACCACTGAGTTTAGTTTAGTATTGGTATTACTATTTTGAAAACTTTTTACACATATTTTCTTCTTGCATCAATGTTTATTCATAACGCGACGTAAGGGAAAAAACAGATAGTTTTTTTAGTCTATTTCAGACTATATTATAAATGTGCTTTATGCAAACTTTAAGCATAACAAAAATTTGTCGTTTAAAGTTTTATAAAACCTGCTTCTTTAAATCTGATCGAAACATTATAATGAATGAGTATTACATTAGAAATTCCTTTGTAGAAAAATTGTCAAGTAAAAGTGTGTGGAATTCTGGGAACACTAATAAAAGCGTAGGAAATCATTTCTAAATTTTTTTAAAAGGAAAAATAAGAGTCATAATTCCAAAATATCGTGAATCATATCTCATATCTTGCTCACATTCTGAGGTTCATTCTTTTTTATTATATCACGGAGTATTTTATTTTCTGTGTTATAAAATAAATTATTTCCATTAGACTCACCTTCTTTTTCCAAGGTTTATGTAAATACTTAGAGAATTACTATGTCTATTTAAAGGATTTATCCCGTGAGTCTTTAAAATTTTTAATATTTTCAAATATTGAATCAAAAATATGTTCAGTAATTTAGTAGTCTTTTGAAATAATTTCTACTATATTAAAAATAATTATAATAGGAGTAAATTCACACGCACAGAGAGAGAGAGAGTGGGAGAGTGGGAGAGAGAGAGAGAGAGAAAATAAAGTAGAAATTTCACGCAAGAGGTACATTTCATTGAAGAGTCTAAAATGGATGACAGGTGTATGCTTTAACAGTCTCCGTATTTAATATATTAAATAACGGATACATGTTTATGGATCAATAGAAGTTATGTAGATATTGCAAAAAGTCTGTATTCTTATGGAAGAACTTACAGGAAACACGCAAAAAAACTTCTATTCGCCCGCTATTTCAGATATTTTTTTCATAGAAATATACATTTCGAAATATAAGTAATTCACAAAAAACTATTTAGGCATTATTCAAACTATTGTTAAGCTTGAGTTCTAACAATCAATTATTATGACATTCCAATTGTTCTATTGCCCTCATTTTCAGGAACCGGTTGCATAATTGGATAATAGGAAAATACAAGGAACTGTTTGTCATTTTATGTAGAAGTAAAAAATCAGTCTCTTTGATGAATTGAAAATGGAAGAAAGGCCAAAAAATATTTTGGTATCAAATGCATGTGTTTTAATTTAAGTTCTAACTGGAATCCAATTATATTTATGTTATTATAAAAATGAATGAAATGTAACACGTTCCATTTATCGTAGAGTAAAAATTCTCATTATTTGATATAAAGCATTAATGAGCTTCTAGAATAGATCTTTGAATTTTGTAAAAAATCGTGAAATTATAACTGTTTGAAAAGATTTTTCTTATAATAAAATTGGTTTAATTTTTTAATTTTTACAAGCTTTACATAATTTCGAACTTACATAAGTTCAATACATATCTCTTTAATGGTGTTCCAGAACATTGAACTTTAAGCCTTAAAGGTAACACATAATTATATAACTGTGGATCCGAACTTATCCGAAAATTTAAATACGAAAGAATTAGAATTAGTGATCGTTTATCAACATCACGTGAGTGAGTGAGTGAATATTAACGTCGCACTGTTCAGCTACACGAGGGCTTTTGGTGACGGACCGCGTAATTTTGAACCATGATCATTATCAACGTCACATTTGGAATCAAAGATATTAACACACGAAGGATATTGGTAGTAGTCCTCTCTAAATTTGGAACCATGCTCAAATGACGAGGATGACATTTGAGCTGGCATTCCACTCTCTAGGGGAGGGAAATATTCTTCAGCCCCTGTACCCGTGGTTTCTGCTACGACCAACCACAAGACTATCAGACCCACTGATTTAACGAGCACGTACTCCGTGTGTACTCGGAGGGTATTTGGTGGCATCGGGCACTGAACCCAGGCCTTCCGGTCTGGAGTCCTATGCTCTAACCACTAGGCTACCCACGGCCCCGATTTGTATATATGCCTGTTTTTAATAAAAATCATAGAAACAGAAACATTCACAAAATTTAATGAAATTGAATACAAAATTTAGCAATACCAAAAAATCTTAACAGATTTCCGTTTTTCGTCTTCTATTTTTGATCAACAATCATAAGAAATCCATATTCATTTAAAGCAAAATAGCAGTGTGCTTTCCCCCGAACTCTTTGCCATTGTGCTTGTTCACACAATCCCCATAAATCTTGCCAGCATGGTTCGAAGTTTTCCGTATTTTGTTCACTTCCAGAATTGAAATCTTTTCGTGTCAAGTCATTTTCGTTTCGTGATTAGAGGGGGGGGATGCATGAAAATACATGGAAATTTGTTGGGGCCGTTGTATTATTTCGAGTTAATGGATATTTCTTCTTAAGCATTTTTACGTTAAAAGTATTTCATTGTACTAAACTGCGCTTATGTACAAGTACTTAAAATTTAATGAGAAAGGTCTAAAGTTGAGTGTGTAAAAACTCACTCCCACGTTTCTTTTAAAGAAATATTGAGCAAGTTATGGATACTTACTAAATGTTATTGCTTTTTTAAAAATGGCTATTACTTTTATTCTTTTCTATATGTAATGCATATTCTCTTTGGATTTAAATTATCATTAGTATTATTTTGTTTTTGTCCTCAGATGCTCTCAGTTGAAGCAAACGTGGCTGTTTCCATAATCTCACCTAGGCGCTTCAGCTGTAGAAATATAAAATGAAATTTCCTTCAAATCCAAGACTGAAAATTAAAACTATACAAACAAGTTAAAATAGGCAAACGTAAATTTAAACATATTGCTGAACCGATGTCTTATACTCGAAATATAAATTTCAGGAAAAACACTTTGTAATTTGAAATTTGAACTGTTTAACCATTCAATATCAGTTCCATTAAAAAAAAATTGATATCTTCAATTAATATTACCGTATACATTTCTATTATAAATAGATGTTAGATACCTTCACAGTTGTAGGTCTCATTGGTTTCTACATTTTCAATTGCCACTAAAAACTAAATTCGATAGAGAAAAATCTCTTGGAATGTTTTCTAATATGGAAGTTTTCTTTATTTAAAAATATGACTAATAGAGAAAATGACACTTAATTTTTTAATAGCATATATGAAACAAGGCATATAACTAGGTATATGTCTATAGTTCTTTGGAAAGTAAAGTACACTGCTGGCCACCGTAAATGCAACACCAAGAAAGACAAGAGATAGCACAACAAAATTTATTTTGTAGATAACATGTTGACCAAGCATCAAATGATTAAATTTATAGACTTCTATGAAATGTGATTCCTGCCAGAATCAGTAGCCAGAGTAGCCGCCATTGTTGGAGATCACCGCTGCTACACGCCTCGCCATGGATTCAAAGAGACTTTGGATGTGTTATTGGAGTACAGCAGATCAAGCAGCTTCCACACGTTGCCAAAGTTGATCTGGTGCAGCAGCTGGGGGTGTAATCTGGGTCAATCATTGAACAACCATGGATCACACGTTTTCTATCGGCGAAAGATCTGGAGAGCGAGCCGGCCAGGGAAGCAATTCAATCTGGTGGTTGACGAAAAACCTTTGGACAATGCGTGCCACGTGTGGTCGTGCAATATCCTGTTGAAATATGGATGTGTCCAAGCCCTGAAGGTAAGGAAGGACAACTGGCTCCAACACCTAGGAGATGTAGCGCTGGCTGTTTAAAGTACCGGCAATGCGTACTAGAGGAGTGCGAGAGTGATATCCAATACCGCGCCCCATACTATAATACCCAGTGCAGGACCAGTGTGGTGGTGCATAACGCAGCTGTTCAGCATCCTCTCTCCATGGTGTCTCCAGACTCGAATCCTACCATCGTGGTGTTGCAGACAGATGCTTGACTCGTCAGTAAAGACAACTTCATTCCATTCTACCACCCACATCCTTCTTTCATATATATATATAGAAGAAAATTAATTTTAAATGTATTTCGTAAGCCGACTTTTTTAACTTCGGAAAACTTTAAATGAAATAAAAGTTTTAAATATAGACAGAGTGTACCTTCTATAGAATATTATAAGTTATCTGTAAAAAAAGTTTAAATATTACACACATTTTAGTTAAGGTTCGTCATGGCAATCGGTTTTTCTTAATGAAATATATGTAATAAAAAACTCAAAATATATATATTTAGAAACATGAACAAGGGAATAAAATATTTTCTAGATATTTCAGTTAAGATTTGGAATTGCTAAAATCAGAAATAAAAATCAATACATCAAATAAAAATAATTAGAATTAGCAATTTGTTTTTAAAGTTCTTAGCAAAATACAACTTACTAAAATGCCGCTCAATAAAAATTATTAAACATATATTCATTGAGGCTGAAATATAAATATTTTAATATTTGTTGATGAATTCTTGAAGAAAATATTGTCTTCACATTTTTAGAAGCATAGTTTGAGTTTCCTCAACATTAAATATTTGATATTCAAAGACATTACAAAATACCACCAAGAAGGCTTATTGAAGTTCATTTGATAGAAAAATAGAAACCTTTTCGAATATTTCGAGGATAATAAAAATAAAGACAGAAAGTATTTACTTTTAGGTAAACGCTACGGCTTTTGATTCTTGCAGATAGCGTATATTTATGCGCTGAAATAGAAACAACCAAAGATGAATTTAAATATTTTTTTCAGGAAACATAAAACAAGATATTTATAGTATATTTTATTACTTGAGCGTATACACACCGTGCAGAAACAAATACCAAAATTATAAGAAATAATGAAGATACATTTAGATAAACGGTTGGAAAAATTAAATGTTAATTGTGAGATTAAATAAATTTGAAACAATATATGGATATATATCATAAGGAATATTTTTTTTCTACAAAATTATTTTTCATTCTTTATGTGTGTGCTTTGTTTCAGCTGGGAAAATTTTAATCCCCTAACGACTTAAGAAACATGAGCCCGTTAGTAGAAAAATTCATTATTATTATTTGAAAACTATTAACAATGAGACAATCATAAAAAATTAGGACAAGAATTACCAAGACAAGCAATTTGCTTTTCCTACTTCCTGCAGTTATAAAGAAATATGAATAAGAAATGAAATATGATAGATGCAAAGCAATATGGACACAAGATTAATATTGAATTTAAATTGTGATTTTTTGGAAGGATTTTTCAAATTGATCAATAAGGATTATTTCATAAATTAATTTTTAAAATCTTACTGGTTTTTTCTTTTTATTAATTCATTAAAAATTTTTGCGGAAAAAATCCTTAATTCCGCAAGCCGTAGGATAAAGAAAATAAGTTGATTCTTTATTCATAAAAGATTTTTCGTTCTTTTTTCTTTACAAAAATGTATATAGAAATGACAATATATAGTACTTTTACGCATTGAAAGTAATTTTCTACAATTTTCTTTAAGTTTCTCTCTTTTTATTTTATGTATTGTAATTAAACACGAAAGAGAATTTTATTGAAATTAATTAATGTGTAAAAAAAAATCTGATTTATATCTTCAGAAATTTAAAATAGTTCTTTCGAAATCAATTTTAATTACATACATGTCCTAACTTTCCTCCAGAAATTTTACTGCGATTGATTAAAATATACATTTCTAAACTTTTCTACGGAAATGAATGCAATCCATTTTCAAAATCAAGTCTCCTTGTGAAGTAAAACGCAATCATGTATAAAAACATTCTTTTAACCAAAAAAAAAAAACCAAATTGCCATTGCAAATTTAATACAAATATCATATGAGTATTTTTATTTCAAAACTTCCGGTGTCGTAAGTGGCCGTGGTAGCCAAGTGGTCAAGGTATCGGATCATGGCAGGCATGTTATGAGTTTGAGCCCAGTACCAACTAAAGACCCGCCGTGTAGGGGTGCGATGCACGTTATATCTGTCGAGAGCTCAAACGTCCTCCCGTTGGTGTGGTGTGGTAGTTAGGAGAGGGGGTGCCAACTACGATGTCGTCCTCGTCACTTGACAATAGTTCAAAATTACGAGGTCTGTCACCAAAAACCCTCGTGTAGCTAAAGCCAGTATGACGTTAATCTTCACTTATTCATCATTCATTCCGTTATCGTAAAATGTTTTGTGAATGCCATTCCATGTTTTACGTCATATATATGATAAGGTTTTATAAATGATGTAGGATTTAACCCGGCATTTCAGGCACGAAAAAAAACGACTTTAACTTCACGCGCGTGGTATCTCATACCCAAGGGTGTTTGATTCTGTTTTTACCGTAAAATTGCATACAAAGGTGAAAAAGGAAGAAAAGCCGGAAATACAACATGTTTATTACCCTTTTCACTAGTAAATTTAGTTTTTCTGTTCTTTTGATTAGGGCATTCAGTACATTGTATATACACTCCTGTAGTCTTCGTCGCGAGTAAGTACGATGTTTTCCCTGCATCTTAATTTTTTTGTTAAATTTCGTAGAAGTATTTCTTGCTGGTTTCAACATTCTTCACATTCTTCTGTAAATTGGAATCCAAAACACTTCTGAAATCAGCGACTGGTTCAATCTTTAGTAGGTGGTTTCTGACTACTTATCAAAATAATTTGCGCATTTATTGTCGCAGCGTTCAACGGTATTAGGTGTCACAGGCTAACAATTACATTTTCTAGCCATTGAATATGGTGTGGTAATTCATTGAATATATCAAGGATGATAATTACTCCATCAGTTAAATTATCTGGATATATTTCTGCAGAGGAATCATAATTGATATTATACTCTTCATCATTCGATTCTTCCTCATCATCCCCGCAAAGAATCTTTCTTCATCCTAAAAAATACTGTTGTACTGTATCTATTAAATTACTTAAATATCACATTTCTTCATCATAACTACAATAATACGCCATCACATAAGCAATATTTAAAAGCGTGCTCATGCATTTAGAACTGTAACGGCGATTCACGCGCGGGATATGACATAACCGAAGAGGCGGTATCCTGAAATATTCCTTTAGAGTTTGCCTATAAGCTAATCCCCCTCAAAGGACATGACCTTAAGAGAATCTGGCGTTTTTTTATTATATTGATATAGCTTTATTTTTTTCTTAGGAAACCGTCGTCGCTTAGGAAGCTCACGCTTTTATTGTATCCATTTGCCTTTACCCCGTCTTTGGAGACCATCCTCATTTAAGATGCTGACTCATAGCTTTACCCTGTCTTTAAAGATCGTCCTTATTTTGGATGCTGACTCATAGCTTTACCCTGTCTTTGAAGACCGTCCTCATTTAGGATGCTGACTCATAGCATTACCTTGTCTTTGGAGAGCGCCTTCATTTAGGAGACTGTCTCATAGCATGACCTTGTCTTGGAAACTGTTCTCGTTTGAGGAGCTCACGTTTATATTGTATTCCGTATACCTTTTCCTTGTCTTTGGACACCATCATTCATTACTAGTACAGACGCACATCTTTACCCTGTCTTAGGAAACTGTCCTTTCTCAGGATGACGACACACAACTTCATTTTGTCTACAGACACCGTATTCATTTAGAAAGCTGACGTATTTATTGTGTCTTCAAAGAATTTCTCTGCTTCCGCCAACCATTTTCGCTTAAGAGAATCTGGCGTTTTTTTATTATATTAATATAGCTTTATTTTTTTCTTAGGAAACCGTCGTCGCTTAGGAAGCTCACGCTTTTATTGTATCCATTTGCCTTTACCCCGTCTTTGGAGACCATCCTCATTTAAGATGCTGACTCATAGCTTTACCCTGTCTTTAAAGATCGTCCTTATTTTGGATGCTGACTCATAGCTTTACCCTGTCTTTGAAGACCGTCCTCATTTAGGATGCTGACTCATAGCATTACCTTGTCTTTGGAGAGCGCCTTCATTTAGGAGACTGTCTCATAGCATGACCTTGTCTTGGAAACTGTTCTCGCTTGAGGAGCTCCCGTTTATATTGTATTCCGTATACCTTTGCCCTGTCTTTGGACGCCATCATTCATTACTAGTACAGACGCACATCTTTACCCTGTCTTAGGAAACTGTCCTTGCTCAGGATGACGACACACAACTTCATTTTGTCTACAGACACCGTATTCATTTAGAAAGCTGACGTATTTATTGTGTCTTCAAAGCATTTCTCTGATTCCGCCAACCATTTTCGCTTAACCCTCTTAGCGGTTTGAACGTCTTTTTCCGCACGTCTAGAGATGCTTCGAAAACGCACCACACGTCTTTTTCTCACTTCAAGAGAGTGCTTCAAAAGCGGGTAGGCCGTGTTTTTCTGAAATTCTTTCCCCTCTTTTATGGTTTAACACCATGAAAGATAATTAGGGAGGGTTGTAGGGACACAATGGTCACTGACAAGAAGTTTTACAGCTCTCGGGGAACCCTGCGTTTTGACCCTGAAGCAATCGTAAAAAAGTTGGGAAGAATTTCTTTAGACACCTTAGTGAACGAACTATAAGTTATAGTGTTTGTAATTTAGCTTCATTTGAGATATTATTGCGTTTGAATTAAATAAATTCTTTTTGCACTTGTAGCAATTTAACTTTTTTTTTTCAAGTTTTGAAAAATGTTCCAACGTATAAATAAAATATTATATAACTCACTTTTGATTTTATATTAATTTGAAGTTTTAATAAGTTGGGACTATAATCTGCTATTTTATATAGTTGGACAAATAACTTTTTAAGTATATTCTCTTTATTTGATTAACTCGTATTATTTTCTTCATCTTAAAATGATGAAACGGAAAAAGAAGTTTTTAAAATATATAAATCTCTATATAATATCTAGAACTATATTTAATTGCTTCATTTTTCTTCTCTTAACCAATGTTTTCAGTTTTTAAACCATGATTATTTCATTATAAGGTGTCAAAAAAGTTAATAAGAAACCGAACGCTTCGAAATTTAAAACCTTTTAAACTTTCCAACTACTAAAAATGAATAATTTTTAAACTTTTGCATCAAATTATTTGTAAAAAATTCTTACGCTTTCATAAAAATAATAATGAAAAAACTAATTCAGATCCATTATTTATTTATTTTTAATTTTAAAGCCAGGTGTTCAGGGCGCGTATTGTTACAATACACCAAATTATATTTGAATTAAAAAAAATGCTTGAGTTTCAGTTTACTTCAGAGAAAACATGAATGAGGGGTTTTTTATACCGATTCATATTTTTCACCTTGAATATTTGAATAAATAGTAATTAAAAATATTTGGATACATTTACAGTTGACATTTCCGCATATAAATATATATAAAGATAAATTTGAAAAATTTTTTAAACATATTTGTTTATGCAAAATTTCTAAATATTTATTTTTTAAAGCTAACTGAAGAACAAGTAATTAAAATCTGGATATCTATTATAATTAACCATTCAGAAAATATCCAGATTTTCATACAAAACTAGGAATTTTATGTTAGAAATTGTATTTGAAATTTCAGAAAAAAATATTTATGTACATACTCAGTTAAAAATTATTTAAAATAAGTACTAACAATTCTTCGAATAAAATATTAAATTAAAATTTTAACATAAGAATCTTAAGCATTTTAATGCATTTCGTAAATTTCATACAATTCCGGTTAAAACTGTATGTTAAGAGCAAAAATTATGCTGCAAAAATTTGATGAATATACAATAAATTTTTAAGTAGAAGCACTACTGAGAAGCTAAAACACAGGAATGAAAAATTATGATCATATATACAAGAGTTTTTGAACTATCTATTTTAAAATTCAGAAAATCTCTGCGTTAAGTTATACTTAATATTAATTAAAAAGTCAACATAAATGTAATGTAATGTTTGAAGACGCATTCATATACTATTAAAAAAATTATAAAGGGCATTGTTGCGAATGTTAAGAATTTCATATAATTTTAAATTCAGATTTTAACAGATTGACGTAGAAGAAAAAAACGAACATCTAACATACAGGATGCAGTCTGCAATGCATAACCTTGATAAACAGAAGACGGCATTTTCACTTGCTAGAGCAGAGCTGGTTTAGGTAGGGGTGAGCTGGGCAAAAAGTGAGGGCCCAGCGGTTTTGATGGGTGCCGCACAAGAAATTGCAGTTTTCAGGAAAAATTATAATAATTACAAATACAAAAATAAGTCTTGCAGTTTTTTCATACATTTTTATTAACATGAATTGGGGAATTGATTTCCAATATACTTTGTTGTGTTTCACAATATTTAAGCCCCTCAGGGGGCTCACCTTCTTTAGGTGAGTACGGGTGTCACAATCCCGAGGTGCCCTAGTGATCTTTTCCTTTTCCCACGGGGTTTACTGTCTTTGGCAAACACGGGCTTCACGAACCCGGGGTACCCTAGTGATCCTTCTCTATTTTCGACCCTCTTTCTTGTCATTCAATTCATTCTTTCTTTCTCTCTTCCCGTCTAGACCACAGATATTAAAACAAATGTTTGGTGCAGTATAGCCGAAATCGGCTCTTGCGCCAATAAACCCCAAAATCACTCACTAACTCACAATATTTAAGGTAACAAACCATAGTTCTTCAGATATATTTGTTCTACTTTTCATAAGCCCTACTCCTATTAAAACTTATGCTTCCGAAATACACCTTTTGTAATCTTAAGAAATTATATAAACTATAACGGTTAATTTTGTAAATTATTAAATGTTCCTATTTAGCCATTTCCGTCCAAACAGTTCAAATGAAAAAAATATTCGGATTCACCCATTCATTAGGAAATTGTATGATTCCAGCAGTAAGTTTTATTTTTTACCGAATAGGATTGCGTCACTTCGGGGATACCTCTAACAGAAACGTTTATATGCTATCGATTGCAAATTAAACATTTTCCCTTCAATTGTGTTTATTTCAGGAGGATCTTTGATTTATTTTATTCATGCAATACAAGATTTAAATAAATTACTTTTTCTTGTCAAACGTATTTGCTTAGTAATATATATATTTGCGTATTATATTAAAATTTGAACTACCCAAAATTATATGTTTTTGTTCCTCTAAAAACTCTTAGTATTTTAGAAATGGTCTTACAATCCGTGTACGGTTTATATGTTCTAAAATGAAAAATATATTTTTATAACTGAATTTTTGTGCCTCGTTTATAAAAATAAAATATTGCTTTGGGCTATAGCTTATAAACGTACTTAAATAAGTGGAGGAACAGTATTTTCACATAATATGAATATTTTTGACTGGAGTAAGTCAGATATTTATATTTCAGTTCCTTTACAATTTGAATAAAAGTTGTAAGCAATTTTATGAAGAGGATATTGAGTATAAACTCCTTGGCTATTTAAAAGTAAAATGTTTATTTTGATACCCCACAGCTCACATTCTAAAATAAGACTCATTTACAATCATATGATCAGCTTTGGTGATATTTAAATTTTCAAAAATACTCTACATGTACGAAAACATTCTTTCAAAACCATACATCACATCTCATTCTCTGTCTTCTCCACAGCAGGCATTATTTTTTTATACTCAAAAAATTGAATACAGCATTTCCGAATGTTATTTTTTTTAAAAAATAAATATGAATACACTGCGGAATTGTCGGTTAGCTTCACTGAGCAAAATTGTTTTAAGTGTACTGTTTTGAAAGACAAAATTAATTGGGAGAAGTTTTTTTCTCATTAGAATTTGTAATGATTGAATTGTGTGAAAGTTGTATTTATCGGTGAATTTTCCGTTTAACACTAAAGAAACAGAAAAATAAAAAATTAAATTTTAATAGAAAATGGTTAGAAATACTTTTACCATTTTGAAGAAAAATATATTCCCATTAAAATAAAAATAAAAAATTTGACTAAATTTGCTTTTTGCTCCGTCACAAATGCCTATGTAAAGAAGGTATTTTTGCTTAGTACAAGTTGTTTGACTATGAAATAAAATTTAGATTTTTTCCGAAAAATTAATTTAACATAAAAACATCATTTATAGGATTAAAATATATATAAATTAAAAGTATTGAAATCCCTCTTTATGTTACTTTAAATTTAAAATATAATTGAATAGAGGAAGATTGATTTCATTTCATAAACATAATCGTCGTATGTAACGATACTTCATTTATCCTCTTTTTGTTTAAAAAGAGAGAGAGATGGTCACTTTTACTCTTTTTTACATAGTTACTTTTTAAAAAACATTACGATGTATTTGTGTTTTCTTAGTCTCATATTCCACAATAAATACAAGGTACTTTTTCCTGGCTCAAATCGTTAGTCCAAAATAGTTTATTTTTCTTAAATTAATTTTTTAAAATTTTGTTTTGTTTAAAATAAACAAGTATTTTTCAACTTTTGTAACAAGTTTCTTTCTTTCGAGTTTTTTTTTTAACTCTTCACTTTTATTGTGACTTAACCGATCAAACAACCCGTGGACCCGCTTTTTCCACCCAAAATTCGCACAAGGCAACGTCACAGCTGTGGACGAGTTTTCTCCTGGTTTTAAAGTAACAAAGAGGCCGAACTGAGTAATAAAATCTTCCCCTGTAGACCTCCCGCTAACTTTAAAGGGGAAAGGAATTAAATGTGTTGCACTTTCGAAGGAATTCTCAAAAAAGAAGTAAACGCTTTCGGAATGATTTTTCAGGACAAGGATGAACACTCAGAGGGTTAATATGTTTGCGTCCTCCTCGAAGAGTTATCTCACCCCCTAGGGGGACGTGCACCACAGTTTGAGAAACGCTGTGTTAATGAGAAGGGAAAGTGTTGCTCGCTTTTTTTAGCCCGAATATGAGTACATACGCAAATTTAATTATATGCATATCCATCTCACTACTATCACTCCTGAAATATGCATGACGCTACACGCATAATTCCTTGGTGCTGCAATTTAATTTTTGAGTAGTAGATGAAAAAGAATATCATAATTCGTGTATAAACCTTTCAAACAAGGTCGTTCGCTCTTTATGGAAACGATTTTGTAATTCATTCTCTCGTTTGCACTTTGAGATAAAACTTTGGCAACTTCAGAATAATCGTCTACTGATGTTTTATTTTGATTAGAATGTAAAATAAAAGATTAATTTAAAAATGGCTCCTAAAATTTATATATTTAGATTGAATTTTGTGTGTGTGTGTGTTTGCTAACATTTACTGTACGTGTATGTATATATATATGAGTGTATTTGCAATATATATATATATATATATATATATTATTTTTTTTTTTTTATATTATATATATATATATATGTTAGTGTCTATATGTATATAAGTATTTGTGTGTATGCATCCTTTACGTATTTTGAAAAATCCTGTTATGATCACACATGTGTTCCCAAACCTTCACCACTGTATAATTTTAATTCCTGAATGTCTCCGTTTTTGCATGTGAGGAATCTTGTATTTTATTTTGTATTTATTGCATTTGCACCCATTCTTGTGTGCCTATATCCTTCTACTTGAAATTTCCTACCACTATTGATTGAGTATTGATTTACGTTTGTAAGCTTTGAGTTATACTTGTCGGCACACAAGGAGTCTACCTAGAGTCGAAAAAAATTGATATATGGCTCGAAGGTTACGTAACTGTGCTTTTCGAGGGGAAATATTCGTATCAACAAATTATAAAGCGGTGTAAGAATCTTGGTTATTGCATTTCCGTAAAACTATTTATAATTTATTAAATTTGAAAGGAAAAAAATGTCTAGCTGAAAGTAAAAGTGAAAACATGACCACGAAGTTTCATCCTAAGACTGTTCAAATGCAGGCAACTATCAAGAAAGTAAAGTCTCTGATCCTAAAAGAAAATCAGCCGAATGAAAGATTCATTGCATTGGAACTAGGAATATCTGACGAGGCACTGTAATTAAAATGATTCATAAAGATTTAAAATTGAAACAGATGCTTAAGCCTAGAGTTTGTCTCCTTTTCTTAAGTATATTTCTGTAAGAAAAGCAAGTTGTAGAAAAGTATATACAAATATCTAGCTACTGAAAAAGGGAAATTTGTTTTAACACTCGATGAAGCATGGGTATATTTTAGTGAATGTAATAATAGAAGGTCAATTTCCTATTGCTCACCTGACGGAATGACTGTACAAAATGTCTTCCTCAGAGTACAGTAAAGTTCCCAAAGGGATTTATGATAGTTGCAGGATTTTTTAACGACAAGTAAGAAAAAGTTAAGTCTGAAATAAAGCCAAATTTAATTAAATCTACTATCAGCAAAATATATTAGAGCCAATTTTTGAATAAATTCCACCTTTATATGGAAAGGACATTGATAAAATTGAGCTTCGTATGGATAAAGTCTCTAGTCACACGTCTAAGACAACTGCTGACTATTTAGCAAAGAAAGAATCAGAAACAGGAATAAAGTGTATCCCATTTAATGAAATACGTGAAAAAGTTCCCTAAGCTTTTCCAATGAACTTTTGTGTTTTCTATTTATTAAAACGAGCCTTAGGAAAACTGCATCCAAGCATGCTGAACGGACTTTGGACAACGGTTCAATAGAAATGATTTAAATTTGCATGGCAGTACTAAGAAAAAGTTTACTTTCATGAAAAATTCGAACATGAGCTATTATCAAGAATCATGAATATTAGACAGGCACAAATTTTCCGAAAAAATATGGTATTTTTTGATAATAATTAACTATTAAAATCGTTTTCATAAAGTGCGTACGACCTTCTGTAAATAAATTGTATTATCACAGGCAGGGCTTTTACTCGATTAAAAACCACTATTTCTTTCTTACTATGAAATGTGTACATGTATACGATGAAAATGATCAGAAATCTCAATATAAATGAATTTTTACACTGTAGCCAAAATTATATCTTTATCGAGAAAACCAAGTTCTTGAAAAATAATTCCTTCTAATAAAAAGGAAATGATTCTTATGAATGATAAATTCTTTGAAAGCATTTTTTTGAGCAATCATTGAATCTGTAGAAACATTTTTCCTGTAAGAAAAAATAAGTTGTATTTTCCAAAAATTGGTCATTATTTGACAACGGGATTGTGGAGAAAATATAACTAGTAATGTGCATAACTCAATTCATTCATCTTAGATGCCATTATTTATAACAAAAGAGAACTTTGAGTTACAGTACAACGTGATCGTGTTCCCTTATCGACTGGTTTCTGAAATTTATTTTGGAATTGTTTGTGGATTTCTGTGATTTAATAACATACTATTTAAAGGTACGAACCTTAGAAAAATATTTTTAGAATAGAATCAAAGATTATATTACTGAAAATAAACAATTTTTGACCTTTCAGTATTCACAGAAATAAAATTTAAAATAGATTTTCAAGTGCATCAATAAATGTTACTTGTCTACCAATTTAATTTAGAAGCTTTATATTGAATTTACTTTAATTGGAATATTTGTAGCAAGTCTATGTTCGCGGAAATTTTAGGAACTGATTTATTCAAATACATTGTGTGTGTGTGTGTAAAAGTTTAAAATAACTTTATTTAAACTCTCAATTCAAAATATATATAAAGCAACTATAGCAATTTCTACCAATGAATCCTAACGAAATAATGGGCAGTTTGCGTTTGTCATTCAATGACGACTTTAAGTAAATATTTCTAAAGTATTTGCTATCATCTGATGAATCTAACCAGACTACTTTATTAAGATAATCACTCAATGTGATTTACTGTGCGTCGTACTCGTTACAACTACTAGCACTTTATTACAGACATTACAATTGACCTTTTCATTCCTTATTTTATTTCACATATATTTAAATAATGTTTATTTTCATATACAGGGTGTTCCTGAATTCTACTGACAAATTCAGAGGGGTGATTGTAAGCAACGTGGGGATGACAAATCAACATAGAACTTGGGGTCGAAATCACGTTTAATCTTTGAAAATAGCTATAATAGTAACCGTTTGGAGCCAGATGATGGGAATGGCAAAGCAAATGCAGGGGTATACATGTACTGCCTGAACTCCTCAATGGAGCAAAATACCTTGTTTCTCTACAGAACATCCTCCCGGAGTTGTGCAGGGAATACCAGTCACTGCGCACAGGAATAAAGGGGTTCATGCACGATGGTGCACCAGTACATTTTTCTATTACGGTGCGTCACCACATCCATGCTACAAATCATAGGAGGTGGATTGGACACGGCGACCTGTTACTTGGTCTCCACGCTCCAAGAGCCTCAGTCCCTTGAATTTATTCTTCTGGAATCATCTAAAATCTCTTGTGTATGAGACCCCTGGGGCTACAGTAGATGATCTCTTGACACGGCCTGCGGCAATCACTTGCCGTGGCATTTCTGATATCGAGCCATGATGCATTGCTCGTATTGCAAACATGCTTTACACCTAATAAATATATTCTTTACTTCGTATTGCTCCTTTTTATTCCCCTTGACACACTCTTCATAACTCTTTTTACAAGCAAATCCGACTAATCATGGTTTGCAATCCCATGTTCTATGGTGATTTGTTGTCTCTATGCTGCCAACTATCACCCTTCTGAATTTGTCGGTCAAATTCGGCAACACCCTATATATGCAGCCGGAACCCTACGGTTGCCATCCACAACACCTGTAAGCTTGGCTAGGATATTCTACGGTTTGAAATGTTGCTCTTCATTCCATAGGTCTTTATAGATGTTACGAGATGACCAATTTCGCATCAGACAAAACATTTGTACTTCTTGTCTTGGTACCTCTATAACGCTACCTTGGCCGGCTCATTTAACAGATATCTTCCCAATAATGAATCCTTTTGGGTGCTGAGCAGATGACATTTGTAACCATCCCTGGATTGCGTCGATTTAACTAGACAATTTAAACGTATATAGTGAGCAATATATATTATTTATTATTACTTACTTATATATACATATATATTATTGAGCGCGCGCGAGAGAGAGTTGTATTTACGTCGAACTTTATAAGGCAACTCGAAGGTTATTGGCAACAGAAGTCGTAATTTTGAACCTCGGTCAAATGAGAGGGTGCTATGTAGATCCACCTCCTCGTTGGTGCACGTCGGAAACGTAAATCATTAAGACTAAGTGATCTACTAAGTTGGTATGTTTCGTCTTCAGCGCTCGTATCTACGGGTTTTGAATACTTTATACACTGAGGATGAATGGCTGTGCCTTTTCACAGACGGCTCCTAGTTGACAGACAATAGTAATGCAGATGCTGGAATTGATTGTTACCTTTTCTCCTATGCACCAATAGGAATACATAGCATTGATTTTGAGGCTGAGATTTGCTGCTATATATATTGCTTTACCTCCACTTTGCCCCACAGATCGCTTTTCGATGGTTATTTTAAGTGTTTCAAAAGCGACCTTCCACACACACACACACACACGCACACGCACACACAAGCAATATCTATCATCAAGGCACCTATGTCAGTAGATATTCTCAAATGGCGAATTAGTGATATGCTTCAAACCCGTACAACAATGGATTCCATCGCATTGTGGTATTGATGGGAATAGAAATCCTGATTGCTTAGCAAACAAGAGGACAAAAATCATTCACATCTCCAGCAATAGAGTTAGTTCCTTTCTATAGTTCCAAAAATTATAAAAATGTTCCATAGAAAACCCATTTCTGGTCAAAATTCAACGCGACAAATTTTTTAAACGATTTTGTGTATTCAACAAGAGTAAACAAACTATGTAGTTTAACAAATTTCTTGATATACCAAAATGGCCGCGCATTTAAGCACGATAGGCACTTCTCAGAGTCTACTATGTAAACTGTGTAACTCCAATGAAGAAATGGATTAAATATTGGAAGACTAATCACAAAATGAGTGATTTATAGACTACACGGTGAACTTGTGTTTTTTCCCATTCTCTGTTTTTAGTTTTGTTCACAATTGTCTTGCAATCCACCATTGGAAAAAACACTAAGAAGGGGGGGGGGTCCCATTTCCCATTGGGAAAAACCTGCATTCCTTCTCTTAACTACCACACCACATCAATGGGAGGAGAGTGAGACTTGACAAATATAGCATACATTGGCTCACTCTATATTTAGGGTTTTAATTGCATCAGCAGTGGCGTAACGTATACCCCCCTACCACCACATTGCATTCTAGGGCTCAAGGCCTGACTGACGTCAAGCATTAAGGGGCCCCAAAACTAACTTTGCAGGGTTCCCTAATGTTCTCCGTGACACGACTGGGCACCAAAACTTATGCCTGTGATATTCTGACCAAGTTCTTGACCATAAGCACTAGATTACCGAGGTCACACGTACATTGAAAATCATTTAATAGGAAATTGAGGGGGACTGAAATATATTTTTCGTGTTAAAATATATTACAAACAAAAACATATATTCAATAAGTTTATTGAACTGAATATTGCTGGATATATGTTTTTCTACATTTACATTTGATTTATATTACCTTTTATTTACATAGATATGTATATATGCATTAATTTAATAAAAATCAATGAAACAAAATATATTCACAATGAAACATAACGCAAAATATTCAAGATTTTGAAAAAAAAACAACATTTGAGTTTTTGGAAAATAATCCGATATATATTTTCTTTGCATTGACTTTTTTAGCATCAAATTGTACTATGTCGCCTTTTTCGTTATTCACTTTACCGTTGGAATATCTGTCTAAATTACTGTGCATGCTTTTAATAATGATCTTTATTTTAGTTGGCGTGGGATCAGGAGCTGCATTATTCATCTCATTTTTGTCGTTGGAATCTGAATCAATAATAATTTTTGAGGTTTGAGCAAACTGCAAAATTTTTGTGTCTGTCATAATTATGGCTGTACACACTTTATCACATACTGCAACAAATTCTTCCGGTGACGAACCACCTGCATGGCTTGGTGTTTTCCGTATTTTGTTCATTCACAGAAGAGAAATCTTTTCGTGTTAAGGTATCCGCTACTTGTGATAACTTTTTTCTTAAAATAATGGAGATATGGGGATTTTTTTTAAAGTGTTTAGATTTGTTTAGTACATTTTAAGAAAAATATGCTCATATTAAGAAGAGAAAAAGAAATTATATTTTTACTAAAATGGGAAAAAATTGGTAAAAATGTACGAAAAATAACGTAAATGGAGACCATTTTGTAAAGTTATGAAAATTTTTTCAATTCTCTGATGTGTTGCTATGTTATTCATTTTTAAAATTACCTTCAGGATAAGAGATATTTTAATTTTTACAAAAACTAGAGCACTTTATCTTAGTTATTATAACAGTGATTATATTAACATAAGGGACTGTAAATTTTGTAATAAAACAGTAATTGATATATCTGAAGGTTAAAACGCTTCTACTATTATACAGAACAAACACAAAAAATTTCAGTTAATTATTTTCAAAACTTTTTGAGCAATCGCTGTCCCCGTTTGAGCATTTTCAACTAAAAAAAAACACACATTTCGAGTAAAACACGTTTTAAAGTATGACATCTTGCTTAAAATAATGACATATTCTTTTACTAGAACACTTGTAGTGAATGAAAAATACTACACTTGGTATTTTTATAAAGCTTATAAGATGGTCAATAAAATAAAATCATAAAATTTGTTGCGTTGAATGTATTTCACTATATTATTGAATTTTGTAGCTTGAATTTAATAAAAGATATTCGCTTCGGATATATATAACTCCCAAGATTAATGCAAATTCTCAAATTTATTCAATGATTTTTTCCTTTTATCGAATTCCTGGATGCTAATTTGTATAGATAAATCGTAGTTAATGTATCAAGTACTGAATTAAAAGAAATGCTTGTTTACATCTTGAACACAAGTATTATATAAAAGTCATTAATTTATTCTATTTGTAGTTACAACAAGCATGCAGAAAAAAACATGGAAAAAGCAACATCAATACGGTAATTGATAAAGTAGCTCTATTTCACTTATTTTTTAAAAAAGAAACAGATACGTGTTCCACATTAAAATCAATGCTTCGATTTGTTAATCACTCTGTTACTTCCCCTTGAATAGCTTACATTTATCCTAATTAACTACCTCATATAATCACAAACTAAACATTTGCATTTAAAAAAAAACGTTTAACAAAATTCCAATCAACACTTTATCGTTCATTTCTGCATGGAGCAAATATTCAAGATATTTTTTTGTATTATAACCTTAATTATTTCCCTTTCATTTTAAGAAACGATAACTGTTTTTTATGAATAGTTAAATAACTTCCGGAAATCTATAAAAAAAGCCATTAATTTTTATCCCTTTATTAATTTCCCATAACTTCTTTTTGCATCTTTAGATATGTATTAGTAATTACACTAACTAATAATGATATACTACCAATTTTTATTCAGATATTTTGTGATTAAGAATTTATCTTTCTTATTTGAGCTCATAAATTTTATATTAAAATGAGATATTTACCTAAATTCCTTTTAAAGTATTTTTTAAATTTATGGATACCTATAAATCAAATATACCAAACAAATTGAACGAAAATTTAAAAAAAATACTTTTAAACTCGCATTAATATTCTGGTTTTCTTTTTATAAATTTATATTTCATAAAAATGTTTTCTTAGCTACTTAGGAGTTGTTCTTATTAATATCAATTCATCTAATTATAATTCATAAGCATTTCAAATCCATTTCAAAATTAATTTTTTATAAAAAACAGCGTCATTTTCTAGAGTATGGTTATTAATGATTCGAAGTACTTTACTTGCGTTAATTTAAATTCAAAGTGATATGTTTATGTTAAAAGTGATTTTATAATACTAAAATTTAGCAGGAACAGAAAAAGAGAGAGAGAGGCAAAAAATTGTTAAATTTAAATGATTTACAAAACAATTGTAAATGTTCAAATATAAAAAAAACACAATTCAATTAAAGGAAGCTTCAAACGATCATTTCCTGTAATTAGGTCTACATTTAAAAAAAAAACGATACACTTCTGTAAAAGCAGAAGTTTTGAAGTAAGTGAATATTAACGTCGCACTGCTCAGCCACACGAGGGCTTTTGGTGACGGACCTCGTAATTTTGAATCATGGTCAAGTGACGAGGACGACAACTGAGATAGCATCACCTCTCCTAACTACCACACCACACCACACCAATGTTTGGATGTTTGAGCTCTCAACAGATTTAACGTGCACCCCACTCCCTTAAATGGTGGGTCTTTTAGTGGTACTCGGCTCAAACTTATGACATGCCAGCCACGATTGGACACCTTGACCACTAGGCTACCGTGGTCCCGCAGAAGATTTGAAAATATATGTATATGTTATGGTGAAACACCCCGAAATCTGGAGAATGTCAACAAACACATAGTTGCTTGGTATATGTCCGAAATATTTGCTATATACCCTTATTTCTGACTTTCACCGGTGAATGTCGACATTCACCAAGCACTAATTGTGAATGTTGAACATGTCCGAGATTTATATTTTTTCTCCGTAATTCAGTCGCGATAAATTTTTCGCCTCTCTTTCTGAGAGGAATAACTAAGAACTTAAAACACACAGTACTTTCAAAATGAGAAAGGAAAATTATAGAAGTTAAAAACTTATACTTTATTATACAGTACATTCAAAATGAGAAAGGAAAATAATAGAAGAAAAAAACTTACTTAATTATACACTACGTTCTAAATGAGAAAATAAAATAATAGTAATAAAAAACTTACTAAATTATGTGAATCAAATCTTATTTATTGCAACAACTTAAACTATTATGACACTTTGAATTGCACAAGAGGCCCTTGCTTTTACAACTGCATTTATTTGTAGAACACTTCCTTTTGCAATGGCAGCGTGTATAGCCTTGCCCACCGCTTCTCGAATTAGCTGCAGCTACTTCTTTCAGCAAAATTTCTTGAAAAGAAATCTTATCTATGGAAAGGAGCTTTTCTTTACAAATTTTGAACTGATAACGTGTGTAAAGCTGCTTGAGGGTACCATTTTCATTCGCAAGTTTATAGAAGTCGGAGTCTTCTATTCCAACAACAACCGCTAACACTTTTCGATTACCTGTACTACCACGGTCGACATCAGGGACTTGTTTTCGACATCCACCAGAGCACATCTGTGATTGTAAACATACACCGGTGAGGGTCCGAATGTCCAAGTATGTAATGAAATATTCGATCTTTCACCGACGTATTTGGTGTTTGTCGACATTCACCGGTGAAAGTCGACATTCTTCAATTTCGGTCTTTCACGGTAACATATATACACTGGTTGTCATAAATTGGAAAAATTACAAAAATGATAGGTCATGCGTATAATTTAATGAAATTTTACAGAGTATACAACACATAACGAGATAAAAAATAGAATAAAAAGAAATAACCAGATAAATAAGGTGTTACAAAAATTAGCATATGTATAAAAATAAATTAGATGTGTCAGTTTGACATAAAAAAAGTACTTTTGAAATGGGGTATGATCCTCCCGAGCAGCAGTACAACACATGCAGTGATGTGTGATGCTCTGAATTATGCGGTCTATTAATTCTGTAGGAAGTTAGAGTCATTGCTTTTCGAAGACCATTGAAAGCTTGTTCAAGGTCCTAGAAGGGGAATTGAGAGCAGTTATGTGTCATCCTAGAGTGTCCCAAACATGCTAAATAAGCTTAAGATTCGTGATCGAGTTGCTCGCTGCATGCGCTGAGTTGTTTCCTACTCAAGAAAAATATTCCCCGACATGAGTCCGGTGTGGTCTCGCATTTTAATCCTGTAGCACGAAAGTATCACATATTTCCCTGGCATAAGAGCGCATATAAGCATTTAGGATGCCATCTCTATAGGTGTTGCATTAATATTTCCACCGGAAAAGACTTGAAGACCTGAACTTACACCAAAAAACAGACACTACCTGATCCGTATGCATCTCTTTCAAGGTTGTGTTATGGATGAAAACGAATTCCAGGTTCTCTCCAAATTAAAATACGCCTACTATCACTTTCAAGGCTAAACCTGGACTCATGCGTAAAGAGAGCAACCCCTCATTGATCACGCATACAGTGGACATGTTGGAACGTCCACAAACGTTCTACAAACGTTCCCGCTTTTGGCGGGACGTGAGCGGCACGCAATGGTAGTCTTTATGTGGCCGCCGCACATGAAGACTACGTTCCTGAAGCGTTCGACTCACGATTGGCCTTTATACCAACACCCCGGAGCTTGCAGTGATTCAACTGGGTTCAACCGGAGTTGTAGTTATACTTCTTCGTGCGCGTAATGACAAATATCGGTCATCAGCTTTCATGATAGCATGTGGTCGTCCTTAGCCGAACCTCCTGGATGCCGAATCCATGGTTTGTAATTGTTGTCAAAGTCCTTGATTCACAGACAGATTCACATTCAGCCATCTAGCAACTTCTATCCGACTTCGTCCTAACTCTTGTCACCCGATAGCTCGCCATTGCAGTTCTTCGGTCAAATGATGCCTGGAGGTCATTGTTACAATTTCGCTATACCAGATTTCTTATCTCAGAACAGCAGCGACAATTACCGTCTTGCTCTGAGACATTCATTTTTATGTTCCACGCAAATGATGTATTTCGACTGCATCGCCAATACTTTGCTTAGTAAAACATATTTAAAAAAAGAAAGTTATGAACAAAAAAGTAACTGATAAGTTCAGATATAGTTGAAACAGATTCTGGATGTGTTTTCATCTGGAGAGAGGAAGGAATACACCACTTATTTTCCTTAGTGCATGAAATATCCTGATTCTGCAACCGCAGTTTGATGATTTGAGGAGGAATCGAGACAAATAACCGCATTAAGCTGCATATGTTTCAAGAAGGTTCTGTAATCACTCGGAAATGTGTGGACAACATATTGGAGCCTCAAGTTGAAATGCACAGGTGTGCTGTTGGCCCAGAGTGTTTTTAATAGATGACGATTCTCGGTCACATCGAACATTTGCAAGGTCAGAACACTTGTAAATTTAAGATATCACTCGAATGGATTAGCTATCTTACACTATTTACTTGACTGAGCATGTGGAGGGTGTATTAGAGAACCGAATATTAACGCAAATTCTTCTCTGGAACCTCCATGAGCTGAATAGAGCACTTTTTTTGAAGAGTGGCATTCAGCTCTACAAGACTAAATGAACGTTTTCTTCAAGTCTACAAAATCAAGTTGTAATGTGTATATTTGTCCGAGGTGACCATACACAATTTTAAAGAATTTTTTTTCCACAACAGATGACTTAAATTTTTTTAATTTCATTAAATTAGGTTTTAATTTAAATATTTTGCTAATAATCAATAGCTAGACATTAAATTTGTATTAACTAATGGTTTTCTATATCATATTTATATTAAAAGATTTCCATTAAGTATTTGTTTCGTTTTATTCCTGTCACTAACCTTTAATTTTAATGACCAATGTATGGGGCGTATTCGTACACATTGATGACCAATGTGTATGAAATTCACTGATGATTAAAATTAAGAGAATTTTTAAATTTTGTTGATTTTCTCTAGAGTTATGCTACATTAGTAGCAGGTCCGCATATATTACCGCTATACTTTTCTTTGGAAATGACCAGGGACCCACAACCTGCCTTTCAAAGTCCAAGAAATCTGCCGTTATGGCAGTGGATGTTTGGTGGTTTGGGCAGGAATCGCGTTGGTTGGCTGCACACATCTCTACGTCTTTGAAAGAGGCACTCTGACTGCTGTGAGGTATAGGGATCAGGTCTTGGAGCCCTATGTTTACCTTTTCATGGGGCAATTGCCCCGATTTTATTTTAATGGATGATAACACAAAACCGTATAGAGCTCATCTGGCAGACGAATTTCTGAAAAAGGAGAATATTCGTCGGATAAATTTCCCAGTCAGATCTCCAGACCTCCTTCTTATCAATTATGCCTGGAACGCTTTGGGGAGGGCAATTGCAAGCCCTTCAGAGAACCATTGAAGGCTTGAAAACAGAGTTGTTGAACGAATGGGATTAATTGTCCCAGGAATTCTTAAATTCCCATAATTCCGGCATAAAATTACGGCGTGATGCCTATTTATCTGAAAGTGGAGACCGTACCCCCAATTTATCATTTTTCTTATAATCTGCAATTGTGTTGCATATCTTCGAGATTCAATGAGTGTTATGCACAACCTCGCGTATATATTTTAACTGTTGGATGATTATTTTTTTTGCCACGTCAGCCCTTATATATACCAAATTTCATTAAAATCTATTCAGTAAATCTGGAGATAATCGACAAAATCTAAAAAAGTTCTTTTAATTTTGAACACCGCAGTATTATGCCACACAAGAAATAACTTTTGTGTGTGTATTTTGTATCATTTTAATTTTATCCAAACTATTACTATTTTACGTGACAAGCAATGCTCAGTGCTTCAACAAAGGATTTACGAAGTTACAGGACCTTGTGACCAACCTTTACCAAAATTACTAAAAAAATTACGTTTCTGTCTCAGGATTAGTATGGCTGAATACATTTTTCCTATCTTTTTAGTATGGATATCTTATAATTTATTTATCAGGAAAATTTAAAAAAAAATATTTTTTTAATAAATAATTCACAAATAGATGTAGTTATAAACAGCATGGAGAAAACAATTTTTATAGGGCACTTCACAGTAAGCTCTTATTGTGATCTAGTATATTTATTGAAAGCTGAAATTTTGATATAATATATTCAAAAACACATATCAAACATAAGAACTGGGACCGTGCTAAAACAAATCCATAGCATCGATTGTATCAAATATTTGCATGCACTACCGAGCGAGAGTACCACGACAATTTTCCGAAAAACAAAAATAATTCTTACAAGGAGAAATTTGAAAGCAACAAAAACTTCTTCCTATAGTAAATTGAATTCCAAGAAAAATTGCACTGTACGTATGCTATGTTGCTGTGAGAAAATAAAATGAAAGGAAACTGTTTATCAACAAGCAAACTCCACGAAACAAATATTTCTTACTTTAGAATGGAATGTGTGAAGCTGTGTTTTGCTCCATAAAATGTGGATTAGATTCACGGAGAAATATATATATATTACAAAAATTACAAAAAAATAGTTATAAACCTAAGATAACTATAGTCATGATATATATATTATATGTCCCTGTAGTGCTTAATTTTATGAGCAGTGAAATCCAGCAACATTGTCAAAATGGAATGGAATGTTACAAAGAAAAATTATTATATAAATCTGAACAATTGATATGATTGTTACATTTATTTGTTTTTATATAACTGGCATTTGTGTGTAATCTTTTTATGCTGTTCTAAAATTTCACAATTACGGCAAAAGGATTATGTGTATACAGAAATTCATTAACTTCAATAATTTTTTTAAAATTTGCCTGCAATGAATGCTTTAAATCATTAAAAAATTTTAAAAACTAAAATAAATTAAATTTATCTTAGGAAATTCATATAGAAAATAAAAATTAATGCCGTCGGGAATAAAAGTTCAGCGACAAATGGTTATATGTATACATTTTTCAAATTTAATAACAAAGGATTACTTGATGGAAATAAATTTTGCTTTAGAATAAATTGCAACTATACAAAAGGGATGGAAAATTATAATAGAAAAAAACTTTATTGTGAGAAATATAAACTTGTGATGACATCCTCTCACGTCCATCGGTGTTTGGGAGTTAGAATAAAGATCAGCGATAATGAGAACGAATTATTCTATCAACCAATTCAAATGAACCAGGGTAGGAAATGCACCTTTTAGTATAGGAGCAAAAGCGAGATAGAAGAGATAATTTAATATTTATTTATGAATCAAATCACTTACTCTTGGAACGTTTTGGTAATAAACGTTCTGAATAATCGTAATTCCGTTCTCAGCTATTCGACTTATACTTGATATTAATCTAATCCAACTTATTAATTACATCGTCAATTAACAATCTTTAATTATTCAACAATTAATCATCGAGCAACTCAAGTAGCTCACAGCTACTTTCCGCTAACTTCCGAACTCTAACCACTAACTCCTTTCACCTAAAAATTAATGCTTAAATATCGTTCTTCATTTACATAAACCGTGTCTTCTTCGGGAGAAGGTTTTCAATAGAACAATATTTAAAAGAAATAGTTTTCTCCAAGATGATAAGTAGGAGGCTCACGGATACACCCATTGCAAACTGTAATACAATAAATTTCACCTTAAAACCGTGCAATGTCAAACGACGAGATAGTGAGTGAGTGAGTGATTTTGGGGTTTATTGGCGCAAGAGCCGATTTCGGCTATACTGCGCCAAACATTTGTTTTAATATCTGTGGTCTAGACGGGAAGAGAAAGAAAGAATGAATTGAATGACAAGAAAGAGGGTCGAAAATAGAGAAGGATCACTAGGGTACCCCGGGTTCGTGAAGCCCATGTTTTCCAAAGACAGTAAACCCCGTGGGAAAAGAAAAAGATCACTAGGGCACCTTGGATTGTGGCACCCGTACTCACCTAAAGAAGGTGAGCCCCCTGAGGGGCGACGAGATAGTTTGGAATATAAAATACGAATATGAAAAATGTTGAAAGAAACACATAGATCCTTATTTCACCTGAAACAAGTAACACATCACTCAATAAGTCTGACCTAACTAATAAAACAACAGCTTTTATGCAAAATTGAACTTTATTTATCAAGATACTTCCCTTCAAGAGTGATACATTTAGCCCAGTGCTCTTCTATTTAATTCCTTTTTCGTAGAATGATTTGTGTCTTTGTCTCAAAAAAGGCTTCTACTTCGGCAATAACTTCTTTATTTGAACCAAACCTCTTTCCCTGTAGCATTCGCTTAAGGTCTGAAAACAACCAGTAGTCCACTGGTGGCTATATCTTGACTGTACGGTGGGTGGGAGAATAATTTGAAGCGCAATTCGATCAATTTGACCATCGTTTTCCTGGACTTGTAGCACGGAGCGTTGTCTTGGTGAAACAGTACTTTTTTCTTTTGTATTTAAGGGCGTTTTACCTTAATGTTTTCATTCAGTTGACCCAATAACCCCATGTAATATTCACTATTAATTGTTTTGCCTTTTCTCAAGGTAGTCAATAAAACAAAACTAAATGCGCATAACAAAATGCGGACGCCATAACGGTCACATTGGAAGGCTTTCACCAGCTGCTGTCCACTCAGCTGACAATTTTTTTGATTCAAACGCGTAGTAATGGATCCATATTTCATCCATTGTCACATATCTATGTAAGAAATCCTGTTCATTTGACTTAAAAAGCTCCAAATAACGTTCTGAACAGTTGATGTGTTTTTGATCGACAGTGAGCAAACGCGGTACTCACTTTGAGAACACAGCTTTCTCATTAACAAATGCTCCTGCAAAATAGTGAATACACTGCCTTCTGATAACGTTAAATCCTTTGCTACCTCACGCAACGATCGAATAAAATGATTTTATGAACTTTTTTGATGATTTTTGGAGCAACTGCAGAATTTGGGTGCCTTGAACGTTCAGCGTCATTTGTGTCTGTGCAACCACATTTTAAATTTGTATATTACCTATTAACTGTTGTTAGTGATGAAGTACAGTACAGGTAACACTTATCAAGCTACAATGAAAACATTGAACCCAGTGCACTTCTTTATCAAAAGACATTGTTTAATAAACACACGAAATTCTTTTTCATCCATGGTTTTCTAAGCAAACACACAAGTTGCTTCACTAAAACCACTATAACTTTTAAATTAAACTAGATGTTATCACGAAATTTTGTGACACGTGCCGTTTGAAAGTTGGTGTTACTAGGTTAGGCTTAGGAAAGTACCGTTTATATAACTTATATATAAAGCCACTCAACAATGTAAGACTAGGAAAACTTATATGCCCTGAGAGCCATTTACTTTTTTGGAAATTCTCTTAGCAATATATATATATATATATATATATATATATATATATATATATATATATATATAATATAAAATACATATATTGTGTCAGCTTTCTCACCAATTAATTTCATTAAAATTTTGGATTTTAATTCATTTTCCACATTTTTTGTGCTTCATTTCTCTTTCTACTGCATCAAAAAATAGGCCCCATGTTTCTTTTCTTGTCTTCGATCTCCTACATTTTACTACTTTTTATTTTTCTCAATTATTTTTGCTTGCGCTCTTCTCTCGTTCACTCGCTGGAGCTTAGGGGATGTGGGCTGCATAATAATAATATTTAAATGAAGAAAATAAATTTCACGCAAAAAAAAATGTGCATGAAACTTTTACATAATAATAAAGAGCATAAAAAGTTACTTTACTTATACGTGCCTAAAAAGTTAGCTTTTCAAACTTTGGAAAAGTCTCAGGGACCCGAGCAGCACGATTGCCTCCTGAAGCCGAGTAAATCTGATGGAGCGTAACCTGACGCTTAATTTAGATTACCCCTTCAGTAAAAAGTGCATAAAGAAGCTATCACTTCAAAAATATGCATGCTATTAAATATAGATTCTCCTTTAGCATCCACTTCCAAATTTTCAGCCAGTCATTATTCTTCTTTGTAAGTGTTTCCTCTTAGTTGGTAAATCCTGTTTATAAACACAATGTTCTATTATTTGGTAGGGGAGTTAGATAATGTGTTATGGATCAGAAATTTAGTATATTTCAAATAACTGCTCAAATAATCATCAATTATTCCCTGAATTATATATTGTTCAACTGAATCTTGACGAAAAAGAAGGTTTTTTTTTATGATCTTTGGGTGCTGGATCACAATGTGCTTATTACTATTTTATTTGTTTTACAGGATTCCTTCCTCTCTGATTATATGAGGTTTTTCCGATTTTGATTTAATAAAGACATAGTATAAGAATCTCGTTATCTGATACAGGTATTAGTTGTTTAAAAAAAGTTAGTTAAGAAAATTAAGTTGTTAGTTAATTGCAGTTAGTTGTTTGAAATATTTTCGCTCTTTTGTTACTTGAAAATATGATACTTATTTCTCCATTCCGTTAGTATAAATTTAAGCTTCATTCAGAAATACTTTTGAACACATGAAGCGTATAATGATTGTTTCTCAGGAGACTGATTAGGGCTATATTTAAAGTGTTGAGAGTGTTATGGATGGTCAACAACAACAAAAAATACTTCTTTAGCATGTTAGAGTAATACCACTCAGACAAGAGTAACGCAATTTGCCACCCTTAACCCTTAAACCCTTAACCAGTGTTTCTCAAACAGTGGGACGCACCCCCCTCCCTAGCGGGGCGTGATAACCCTACGTGAAGGGCGCTAGCATATCAAAAAGACCAAAATAAAATATTTAAAATAATTATCAAATTTACTGAAAGGAAGCAAAAAAATTCATTTTGATAAGATAAAAAATAAAATATTCACAATGATAAGATATTTATAAATGTATCAATAGGATAAAAAGTATTTGATAATTCATCAATACTAAATTAAAAGAAAATTTAGTAAATACTAGGGACTTCCAAGGGCTTGTCATATACAAAATGTAATCCATATCTTGATAATGTGTGCAATTTATAATTGAAGTCATTTTGTAGCTTTAGCTTTCGTAGTACATTATTATTGCATTCAATTCATAGTTGTTGTATGAGCGGAGCGCGATGAAATTTATAACTGTGCGAAAATTGGGTCGAAAATATTGAAAATTTGAGAAGCACTGCTTTAACCGGTTTGCCCGTACACCTTACGGGCTAACGAAAGCTTCTCAACACCGGTTTGCTCACATGCTGTGGGGACACTGATATTTTATTCTTATTAGTTTTGATCTGCACGCATTTTTAATTCTTATAGTGATGTTATTAATGCTAATGTTTATAAGAGATGCAGTTTGTCCATGGTACTGAAACTCTCATCCGAGGTTTTCTTTGTGGTAAAAGCGGGAATTTTTTTCATTGAAGGTAGGGATTTATATTCTTGAAAATATTCGATAAAGAACAGAGATTGGCTTTACAATATGCCATTTGTTGCTTGAGAAGCAATGAAAATAGAAAGATAGTCGAAAAATAAGGAATATTGTCTCTGTTCTCTTTGCAATGCAAGACTGAGTACTACACCATGCTTCAAATTGTTTGTGCATATATGTGTATATGCGCTTACACATAAAATGAATCGTTTGAAAAAGAGGTACGAGTATGATATTTTTTTTGGAAGTCTGAGGTAAATTTATTTAATATAAATTAAACATTTTTCATAGCATGCAGAATTAGGGATTGCAATATCGGACCAAAAGTTCAATACCGTATTCAGTATTTCTTAGAACTTAATACCTTAATGAGTTGAACTTAATGAGCTGGCTTAGAACTGTATATATATGTATATACATATATATATATATATATATACATATATATATATTTCAAAAATATACTAAAAATAATTATATACCTAAGATAACTATCGTCATAATAGAAAAGATTTAGCCACAGAAATACTAAAAGCAAACTCCCAGCCTTAGGAACTAGGAATGCAGGTTTAAACAAAGTTTTCTGGCCAGCCAACCTTCACCTGAATTTGCCAGTATTCTGGGCCATAGGGAAAGCAATAAATTTTTAGAGAAGTTTAACTATATTATAGATAAAACCATAATCTATTAATGTAATACTATAATGTTATAGCCTTTAATAATTACTAAAATATTTAAAATCAAAGCCAAACTAATAGACTTACCATGTGAATACATATTCGCCTCTTATGGACAATAACAGTAACGCATATAATTATTATGTATTGATAAAGTAGCAATATTACTATATATATATATATACTTTTAAAATTTCTATATTTTATTTTAAAAATTTATAGAAAATAAAGAATACCATCCAGACCTAAACGATTAATTTTTAATAAAATATATTATTACAAAATTACTTAGCTAGAGGCGCCATCTATCTATAAACTGTACAACTGAAAAACTTTTTTTATTTAACTGTTATATAACTTTTTATAAATTTAAGAGGGTAACTGTGTTCTATACAATGTTTAATAAAGTTATTAATATTTAAATATATATTAGATTTATCACTAACTAATACCTTGTTACGATAAATATAATTCAAAATAATATTTCGATAGATTGAAATAGATAAGTTTGAATTCCAGGAAGGAACTTTAAGAATGTTAAAATTAAAATCATCTCTTTTATCATAAATATTGCTATGTAATTTATAGTCCTTAATATATAATGATACATCCAAGTAATTAGTTTTAACAGGATTATTATTAATTTTAAGTAGCTTTAAATATCACGGATAAAAATTGATATTGGGATTATAATTATTATTTTTACCAAAAATAATTAGGTCATCTATGTATCTAAAAATGTAATAATCATTATTAATAATATAATTATTTTCGTAAAAGTGTAAATATAAATTAGCCAAACTATTGCTAGCAGGGCCACCTTGAGGCAAACCTTTGGTTTGTTTGTACAGAGAACCATTAAAATTAATGTAGTTTTCTTTTAGGACAAAATTTATTAGAGTACTAAATTTTTGTAAATTAATATTAAGGTTATAATTTCTATGATTATCTAAAATTACCCTAATTACATCATTGATATCAATAGAGTTTAAAAGATCTTCAAAGTCATAACTATGAACTGAATAAGTATTTTTATTTTTAAAAAAGTCTATAATTTCTTTACTATTTTTAATTATAGCTTTATTACATTGCTTATTGATGAATTCTTGCAAAATATTGTGCAGCATTTTACCTGCAGCAGTGATATAAGTTTTAAAACCATTTGTTACTGTTCTAAATTTAACAGGATTTTTATGAAATTTAGGTGTTAAAAATATATATGGAAACTTAATCTTATGAATGGAAACATTCAATTTCCTGTATATAGCAGTGATTCGATTAGTAATTTCTTTATCTGACAATTCCAATCTATTGAAAGATTTATTGTTTAAAAAATGTTCTTTAATCATAGTAACATAAAAATACTTACAGATAATAGCATAATTACCAGGCACTTTATCTATGTAAACAATGATAAAATTCTTTTGTAAATCATAAATTTTCTGTTTTACATCTTTATAAGTGAGTACTGGTTTAGAACAATAGTTAAAAATTTCATCAGGTCTTTTAAAATATTGTACTTAAATTCATCAAATGCCTCTAAAGGCAAACCATATTTAACTGCAGATTTAGTAATGAAATTATTTATATCATTATTAATTTGGTTTTTAACAGTATTATTGTTGTTAGAAATTGTTAATCTAAAACTAGTGCCTTTACTCATGATATCTTTTAAAATTCCATCCTTGATTATATTTAAATTGCCTGTTACTACATGTTTGTGATAGCTATCAATAAATTCATGATAGTTCTTACATTTACAGTCATCTATGTCAAGAGAAGGTGAGCTATTATTGTAATTAAAGATAAATCTGCCCATCGTTTTATTATATTTAAAAGCTTTTTTAACTATTACATTCTTAACAGGAAAAAGTGACAAATGTCTATTAAATACACTAGAAAAATTAACTTTATCAAATGCATTATTCATGAATAATAAAGTGCAGTATTCTGTAGTAGGTTTATTAAATTTATTGACATTTATATTGAATTTATTAAATAAAAAATTATTGATGTCTTTTATTATGTGAACTGCATGACACACCTTAAAGCACTCATTATTTAAAATTTAATCCAACAGTACAATTTCCTTTTTATTAAGACCAAACATGAAGTATTTGATCTGCTTGATGTTAAAGTTTAATTCAAAATCATTTATATTAGCTTTAATATTATCAATTAAAGAATTCTTATCTCTGTTTTTCCTTTTAGTTCTATTGCTTCTTGAGTTTCTTTTAAAATTCTTAACTGAATTGGAAGCAGTATAAAAAAAATTCTTTGTTATTGCTCTGTAACATAATTTGGAGTGTGTTTTTAGCAAGGTATAAAACATTAAGACCATATGGATATATTGTATTAAAACTTCTGATAAAATGATTTTCCCACCATAATCTGTGCTTAGTATTTGGTACGATTTTAATAATCGACAATTCGACATTATTAAATCCATGCATTTGAAAGTGTCTGAGCTCAATTTTATTAGAATTGTTGGTATAACTGAAGTTTTTAACATCATGTCTATGTTGATTAATCCTAATATTAATAGTATTTGAGGTCTGTCCAATATATTTATACCTACAGATTTTACAATTTAATAGGTAAATACAATTAAAAGTTTTACATAGGTTAAATTTAGATTCACAGTCATATTGATCATTGTCCAGCATAGTGCAAGTCTTACATCTACTATCATTACATATATATATATCATACATATATATATATACATATATATATATACATATATATACATATATATATATACATATATATACATATATATATACATATATATATACATATGTATATATACATATATATATACATATATATATATATATATATATATATATATAGAACGAGCTAGGAAAATAAAAATAAGAATAACGGAATGAGAGCGGAATAAAGACGTTTAATACTTTCACCTTCTGAAATGGATGTAAAATTAGTTTATTCATTATATATTTTAAACATGGAGCACAATAATTGGCACTATTTCATTAAAACAAAAACGTATACTATTTTGCTATGTTGGTGATTTCTGAACATTTAAGAAACAATTTAAAACATTTCTAGTAAATACCGAAAAACCGGTATTTAAATTTGTGAATACCAGTATTTTAAAACTGTACAAATGGCTCATAATACCGGTATTCGGTATGCCGGTATTGCAATCCCTATGCAGAGTATACTTATAAAAAGGAAACACACTTAGGGTTTTTTGTGTTCCACAATTATAAAATAAGAAATTTTGTGAAATTTTAAAATTTAAAATATTAAAATAAAATTCTTCTATTTTCGCATTATACTTAGTTGTATGAAATAAAAAATGTTTTTTTAAAAATATTTTGGTTAAAACGATTGACCATTTAAGTGGTTAACAGTACACTAACTATCACTTCGACAACTTGTCAGTTACACTTTCGGTTGGAGATAGCTCACTAATCCATAATGAGATTTAAACTAAATCGCTACTCCTAGTAGATTTGAAATCTACTGTACATTTGATCTGTATAGAATTTATGCAATATTGCAATACCATACTCGTACAGTGTATCCCTATTCCTATCCAACTGAGTTGAGTTACATGATTGACATAACAATTGCTTCAACTATCTAATTTTAACAATGCCTATCAAAGCCCCCACATCTTCATGAAAGTCTCCCACGCTCATTGGTAAATAGCTCTTCTCACATAAGAGGAATAAGGTAAAAACTAGCACTTGTGTGTGTGTGAAAATTCCCCAAAAGCGAATTTTCATTTGCTTTTGTTTGATAATTTTAATTACAAATATCCCTCTATATTATAAGTGTTAGCAATAAGAAAATTAAGTGCACTAGATTCATTTTAATTTTTAAAATCCAATGACTAAATTTTTCATATCACAAATGAAAATTAATATTTGATGAAAACTTAAATGCTATGAAAAATTGAGTGTTTTCGTTTTACTAACTTTAATTTTCAAATGGTTTTAATCAGGAATAAGAAGCAATACTGTCTCTTTTAATTATTTTATATCCCTAAAACAGCATTTTGTTTTTAAAAAAATTCTTCTATTTTTTCAATTATTTAATTCAGAACATATGGACCTTTTTTTTAAAGTAAAAAGGTTGCATAATATTTTAAAATTTTTTAGAGCTATGAAACATTTTTGTATTTGTATGAGTTAATTAATGAAACAATGTCACAAAAAGATTAAAAATGCATCAAGCATAAGTTCTATTTGTTTCAAAGAAACAAGAAAGCTTTTTTAATAGATTGAAATTTTCTCTTTGATTCAAATTAAAAATATATTTGAAGAAGACCTTTCGAAATGAGGGGAAAAGAAATCATTTTCTTTTCTCCTCATATATTTAATATTTTCTTCTCATCATTTAAATTTCATCTCAGTATTTGCTGAAATAAAAAAAAGTTGTAAATGATTAAAAGGAGCAGAAAATTAAATGAGAACTATATTTTTAAATAAGAATCCTTATCATTTACTTAAAAATATATTCATATAATTTTCTGCCTTTTTTTTCATTTACTACTTTTTTATTTGAGAAAAAAATGTATGAAATTAAATTTATTCATTAAAGAAAATATTTCATAAAAGAGAATAGCAATATATAGCTTTAAATATTGCTTTTTTTTTTTTTCAAGTTATCTGGTGTAGTTCTTATGTATTTATAATCTGCTACATTTTCAGGTATTATTCAAGATGTATAGCACTGTGCTTAGTTTCAGAAAAAATAAATGAATAATTCCTTCTCATTCCCATTCCTTGATCATACTTCTTAGCACTGGAATTATTTCTATAAAACTAATGCTGTTAATCCCCTGAAAATAGAAATTTGGGATAGAACTGAATTGTAAAATTGCTTATAAAAAGAAAAAAAGTCACAGTAATTAAATTCAAAAAGAACTTATTAAGAATAATTTTCTGTGTACAATGGATATAAATTGGCATATATATTTAAAATTTCTGGTTAGAATCAGATGGGAGAGAAGTCCTGTATTTGCAGTTAAACATATCACTACATTTTTACATAAGAAAACAAAAATAAAATTTGCCAGATAAAATGACAATCCAAAGATCTTTTTGATCATTTTTAAAACAATTATTTACTTCAAAAATTTATCATAGATTGAAGGTATTTAAAACCATGAATTGAAACTAATACGAATCCTACCTTCAAAATTTTGTTCCAACTATTGTTACTTGATCAACAAAAGACAAGTCGCGCGCGAGGCCCATGACAAAGGGCTAAGTGATGTCTGTCGTTAGCCGTAGCTTCGAAAACCATTCCAGGTAACAGCACGATTTGGCTCGTTTTTACACCCAAATTTTGAGGGAGAACCCCCTGGGGTGGTCAGGGGCCTCTTGCCTCTCTTCCTCTTTCTCCAACATGAGGACTTGCAGCTCGACGGCTATTTAAAGTGTCCGCCTTGTCACAAAAGCCGTACACATTCACAATCATCCATGCCATCCCCGGGATTCAAATCTATGCTCTACGGCACTGCTGCCAGTGTCACTAACCACTACACTAGATGGGCAGTGTTGCCTTCAAATTACATATTAATAAATATCAATATGAACTTTGTATTAATATGAATATGTATTTTGCTGTATTAAAAATATTCTGAAAATTTAAGCAGTTTTAGCACGGATATGATATTAATTAGTCAAGCATATCGATACTTGGTTTAAGTATAGTTCGTTGCGATAACTTGCAAAAATACTCTTAAGCAATTTTATACGTAGAAATTATATATTAAATATTCCTTTTCTGCACAAATTCGGATAAAACAATAGCTTCTTGTTCAGATTTAACTTTTAATTACACTTCTGGTCAAACAAAATGCAACACAAAGAAGAACCAGAGATATCACAGTGAAATTTAATTGTCAGATAACATGTTGCACAAGGATCAAGCAGTTAAAATTACAGCCTCTTGCGACGTGTGGATGACAAAATCAGCAGTAACTGTAGCCGTCATTGTTGGCTATAACCGCTGCCACACACCTCGGCATAGAATCAAAGAGGCTTTGGATGTATGCTTGAGGTACAGCAGTCCATGCGGCTTCGACATATTTCCAAAGTTGATCTGATGTATCCAGAGGCAGTCCTTGTGCAAGCATGGAACAAACGTTTTCGATTGGTGATAGATCAGGAGAACAAGTAAGCCAAGAAGCAATGCAGTCTGATGAGTAAAGAAGAACTCTTTAATATTGCGTGTCACGTGTAGTCACGCATTATTCTGTTGGAATATGGCTGGTGGAAAGCGCTGAATATATGGAAGGACCACGGGCTTCAACACCTCAGAGATGTAGCGATGGCTGCTCTGTGTACCGGAAAATCGTACTAGAGGGGTGCGGAAGCGAAATTTAATACCATTCTAAACCATGATATTGGATGCAAGACTAGTAACGCGATGAATAAAGCAGTCTCTCCCCACGGTGTCTCAAAACTCGTATCCGACCATCGTGATGCTGCAGGCAGAAGCGGGATTCGTCAGTGAACACAATATTGTTCCATTTTGTTGTCCATGTCCAGCGTTCATCGCCCCATCGGTGGGCAAACGTCTGTGATTTCCAGTCAAGGGCAAATGAAGCAATGGATGCCTTGCGGACATTCCACTTTGCAGCAAATGGCGTCGAATGGTATGAACAGACACCGAAATATGAATAACAGACTTGATTTGCTGTGCTATGGTGCGTGATGTGACTGCGCGATCCATCACTGTCATGCGCACAATCCACCTGTCATCATGAGGAATAGTGCAGCGAGGTGGGTACGATCGAACACATCGGTCTGTATTTTTCTCCTGCATCCAGCTATAGAAGTTCCGCATCGCAGTTGCTTGGTTTCGTCCAACACGTTGACCTTTTCCTCAGAAGGATAATTCGCAATCTCTATAGGCTACTATTCTTTCTCGGTCAGATTCAGAAACTTGGTCAAATGACTCTCGATGTCTTTGTCACATATGTCTCGATGTAAACATCTTACGCAAAAACCCCTGAAAAAATAAATGTCGTACTTCAAATTGAAAATCTGTTCTTCCCTTACTCAGTGCTTGCAGGTGTCGTTACTGTCACCCGTGATGTACGTCTGCGCTATACTGTTAAATATTTGCATATCTCATCACCGCCAACGCATGATGTAAATTTCACATGGTTTGCAGGCTTCCTTCAGAATGTTGCATTTTGTGTGGCCGGCAGTGTATAGTCTTTAAGAGAAATAAATGAGAAATATCTGGATAAGATTTATTTTGCATATTAACCAATTCTTACGCACATACATAATATTGTAAATTGCAGCTGTTAATGTTGATTGGTTTGGTTTCAGGAATGGTTAGATTGAAATAACCCTCAGTATAAAGAAGCCAGAAGTTTGCAATTTGAATTTGTTTCCTCATTTGAAAGGTGCTCATCAAATCCACAGTAAAATGATATCTGCTTATGGAAATTATAGTTAGACATATGATATTGTTGTGAAGTGGAAAGGGAATTTTCAAACTAGACGCATATTCTTCACAGACTATCCAAAAAGTGAAAGATCATATGACGTTTGAAAAAGTTTGTGGTAGCGTGAGAGTTAAGAAGTTAAACATATGGTTTATTTAGGTCACAGCAATTAATTAAAATATATACATTTACATTGAAGTTATTCATAATATTGAGTATTTCATTAGTGTTAAGAATTTGTGAGGGCACAACCGTTCTCTTCGGTGTTTTCCTCGGTATCTCCTCCACTCCATGGTCTTGGGAGGGGGGCGGTTTTTTCTGATACCTCGAATAACGCTTGGAGTTTCCGGTTCGCAGGTGTTCTGCCGTTGTGTTTTCTCACAATCATAGCTTGCTGGAGCGATGTCAGATGACAAGACCCCGCAATATTTTGGCGTGCATATGTGCATAGGAATGGTGTTATTATATCCACAAAAAAGAAGCCAATTTTTCAGCTGTATGACTTGAAAATGTCACAAGCATTACTCACTTACGATGCTTCTACAATAAAGTGAATTAATTTATTCTGTCAGACCAAAAAGCAATAATCAAAATGATCATGAATGACACTGATTTTAGTTGCCTTAGTGCGTAGAAAGTTATTCATGGACTGCACAAGTCAAAGGTGTAAACATTCTTGTTCCACGATCACTGATTTTCCATCTCTTCACGCATCCTTAGGTATGATTGTAGAATCGAAACAATATGGGATTTGAATTTTATTATTTTCCATCCTATTCGCCTCAAATCACCTCAAGCGACTATCTCAAAACTGAAAAAACCCATCGAGAAGAGGGGGGGGGATATTTCATAAAACAGATGGCATCGTAGAAGGCATGGATGTTTGTAAATGCATAGATCCTTGATGGCAGGGGAATACTCTAAATAGCCGTCGAGCGTGAGGTTACTGGAAAGAGAAGAGAGGAGGAGGCCCTTGAGCACCTACAGAGTGTTCTCTTTCAAAATTGGGGTGGAACCGAGCCAAATCGTATTGTCACCCGTACGGTGCTCAAAGCTATGGCTAACGACAGGCATACATGTAGTCTATTGCTGTGATGAATTTCGTTATCCTGGATATGACACCGTCAGACAGGTGACATTAGTAACAGCAACAACGACATCAATCAAGAGGTTAAACAATGGTTTTCTAGACAATTTGCCAAGTTCTACAATTACGGCTTTCAAATAGTGAAGAAACTCAGAAAGAAAGAAAACTTTGGATGGTAACTGTATAGAAAAATCTTAACTAACAAAAATGAAATCAAACTTCTGTTTCGATTATTTTTAATAATAGTTAAAGCCTTACGATATCCTTTCTTGTAATTCATAGTAAAGCACATGTCATGTCCTCAAGTTAATCATTAATTTTTGATTAGTGTTATTTATTGCTTTCATAATTATACATGGCAAAAAGCATTTTAGTATTGTAAGGATTTTTATCAACATCATGAAAGAACAAGTTAAAGTCTAAAAGAAAAGAGTACATATAGTAAATGTTTACTCAGAAAAATGGAATATTAAGAATTTAAGTAGAATGTGAAATACGCTAAAATATTTTCATTAGTTTCACAAATAGCAAAATGATAAATGCGTAATGCGCAAATATTTTAATGTAGGCGGAAATAAAAGATTAAATTCCAAAAAATGTCACTATAATGCTCAGAAATCTTTTTCGTAATCCCTAATTGATATATTTTTAGTATTTAACACAATGCATTAGTTTTATTGTACTTCTATCTACAATGATACCGAATTATATCGATATAGTTTATGTTAGTTTTCCATTAAATAAAAAAAAAGACATCTAGCTTTGTAAGTACTGCCTTGCAAAATCAGGCAAGTTGTTGTAAGTTGCATACCATGATAAATTCCTACAACAGCTTGTAAATTTAAATTATCATTCTGCAAAAGACCCTCTGTATCAGGGTCCTTTGTAGAATGATCCGTATACATATTAAATTAAAATGAACTTATAATACTCATTGATGTGGTGTAGAAATTTAATTGTAAGATACTAGTTAAAGCATCCATGCTGTTATCACGCGTCTTTAACTTATCCCACTATGTTGTTAATACCAGAGCTTCGAACCGGAACCGGACAGAAAATCGATAAAAACCGTTATTTTTGTCGTAACGAGACCCGGAACTGAACCGAAAAAATATATTGGTTTTTTCGGTTCGATATACTATCTGCAGTCATTTTGTTACTGTAACGAAAACTTATCGATATTTTCTAATTTTACGTCAACCATATAATTATCCCCATTACAAGTACATAGTTTCTTAATTTCCTGTTTTGATGTTCTCCAGTACTTTTCTATTTCACAGTTTCCCTTAAAACTACTTGTAGAAGACAATTTAGTTCAATTTTATTCATTTCAATTAAATCTAGAAATATAGAGGGTCTAAGATAATAATATGCATTAAATAAAATTATTCATGTAGAAACGAAAACCGTTATGTTTGTCGAACCAAAAACCGGAACTGAACTGATATATCTTTTTAGGTGAGAGAGAACTGCAGCGAAAACCGGAACGAAAACAATTATGGTTCGAAGCGGCGGTTAATGCAAAGCAAAACAACCAAATAGTGTGATATACACTAGTCTCAATTATTTTCTTGGCATAACTTTATTAAAAATAATCAATTTATAATATTGTAATGTTAATATTGAGATTTTTGTATATCGCAATTTTGTTTCGAGTGTTTTTTTGAAAATTTGTCAGAATTTATTCATGGAAATGTATAAATATATACTGTCAGATATTCTTTCAAACATTTTGTATTTAGCTTCCAGTTTTCTCCTTTTGGGGAGAGATACAAAGAAAGAGTTGAATTTTCGAAACAATATTTGAAAAGACTATTTGCTTAAGAAGTTTTCTAGAGAAACTTTGTTTTTTTTCTCGATACTTTTCGATTTTAATACTTTGGCTCAAGTAAGTCATAAAAAAGAGTGTGCTCAGAAAATAACCCATGTTTTCCTTGTTTTGTTTGTGTACATAAAAGTACACCATTGAAATTTATGTGATACTTTACAAGCAAATATTTTTGTACTTTGAAAAAGTGTAAATTCTATTAATTTCTGATATTTTTAAATTCTAAGAGGGAAAGAATATTCGCTAAAAGCTGTGAGTGTGATTTTGAAACGTCAAAAGTTAAAACAACCAATCATAGCTCTTCACATCATTAAAACGTATTTGATATTTAATTTTTAAATACTTTTAATAAGGGGAAACTCTTTTTTACAGCTATACATCAGTAAAAACTATTTTTTAAAAATAGTTTTAAGGTATGTGTGACTATTCAAAAATCCTCTGTTCGGTGAAAGTTTTTGAATGTTTTACTCTATTATAGGCCATACATTTAAGATTCTAAAAATACAATATTTTGTTGATTTTTAGAAGCAAAGTCATTAATTAGTAAAGCGGAGTTGGAAGTTTCGAAACCCAGAAGCAGGTATTTACAGGAACAAATATGTAAACAAGTAGTTTGAATGACTTTTTGGTGATTTTTAGGCAATATAAATGTCTAATACCTATTTTAAATACATATCAACATATCCTTCGCCTGTTCATTTCTATTTTTTTTTATCTGGTAGCTATTTTTTTTATTCAAGCTTATTTTACTGGTTTTACTGAATAGCATTACTGTTATCAAGTTTGTAGTTTGATCACATTTCTTTGCTTTAAATCGTTCTTCTTTATATAAATAATAACATTTCTTGATATATATATATATTTGTAGTTTATTATTCATATACTTCATCTAAATTTAACACTTTATTTCCTTATTTTTCATTTCAAAATGCTGAAATCTACACCCATGTCCATAAATTAAGGATAATGCAGTTCAGGCAAAGAAAGAGACAGAAGCAAAACAAATTTAACTTATCTGTAAAGTCTATTTATTAAACAAAAGGTAAAGAGCAAAAAACATGCTATATGTTTGACATAATTAATAAAAATTGCGATTTTTACACCCTGGAGCAAATTTCAAAGAAGAACCTATTTACAAAAAAAAGTATAACATGATTAGTATGATGGTTAATACGGAGTATGTCTCCCGGACGATGCAATACAGGCCTTACAACGCCTACGCATGCTGAGTATCAAATTATCAATCTGATCTTGGGGAATATTACACCACTCCATCAAGCAATGCCCTCCGAAGTTCTAGTAGACAGGCGGGAGGGTGTTGAAGGGCTGCAATTCGTCGGCCAAGCATATCCCACGCATGCTCTATTGGATTCAAGTCCGGTAAGTATGCTGGCCAATCCATGCGGGTGATATCCTCCGATTGAAGGCATTCGTCTACAATGTTTGAAGGGTGAGGACGGTTGTTGTCATCCATAAACAGAAATTCAGCCCCCATGGCGCCCCGAAACAAACGTACATGTTGTTCCAAAATGACATCCCGATAGATGCGGCCTGTCATCGTTACACTCTGAACATGCAGGTCAGTTCTGGAACCAAGAATAATTTCTGCCCAAACGAGCCATCCTGCACCACCGTAACGGTGTCGTTTAATGGTGTTCTCTTGGTGGTAACGGGTACCTGGCGCTCTCCATATGAAAGTCCGGCGAGAATCAGATTGCAAACTAAAACTGGACTCGTCGAAAAACATCACACAAGACCACTGTTGCGGTGTCCACAATGCATGCTCTCTACTCCAGGTTAATCACAGGCGACAGTGAGTTGTGGTAAGGGGAACACATCTGACAGGCGTACGAGCATATAGACCAATGTGCCCTAAGCGTCTGTACACGGTCTGCCTTGAAACTGTCGTACCGGTAGCTGAAGAGAGCTGACGAGATAGGTCTGATACTGTGCTCCGCCTGTTTCTTTTGGCAGTAACTGCCAAATACCGGTTCTCATTCGGCGTTTTAACTCGGGGGCAACCTGTGCTGTAACATCTACTCACATTACCATCATCTTGGAATCGTTGCCAAAGCCTGGAGATGACATTCTGGGCGATTCCATGTTCCTCGGATACTTCCAGCTTCCAGCGTTCACATTCCAGTCGTCCGATAATTCTAACACGTAAAAAATCATCCAAATGCCTTTTTTGTGCCATAACTATGCGGTTATTGCACTGAAAGGCTTTTAAAGCGCTTGTGAACAATTTTACTTCTTTGCCACCATTCCTTATATACCCTTCTCTTACACTCTCGTCTTTGTGACGTACTATACGCGCCATCTAGTAGTTTCCTGTAATTTGCATATTCTTCTTCAAGATGTGTGTGATAATTCTACAGGTGAAATTTTTATTTTAGATTTCAATTTCTGTGTGATTCTGAATTATCTTTAATTTATGGACATGATCGAAAATGTTTAAAAAAATGCTTTTATGGTAAGAGATGTATCAAGTCAGCACCGAAGAATAATATTCCTTCTGCAAGTGCAGCGAAATTTAGCACATTTGAATATTTTGATGAGAAAAGGGATTCTAAAGTGAATAAAATAATTTATTTCAAAACTTTATTAGGAATTTTTTCAAATCTGTTGTCCAGAATGTTATACAGTTGAAACTGACTGAATAGTCTAGAGAGGGACTTTGCTCGAATTGGTCTGTAGTTTGCAAATGTGCTTTCATGGCTGAATTTATATTAAACTCTATAGGGAATAAATGGAAATGGATGGAACATACAGAATTTTTGAAAGATCTTTATTTGAACGAGAACTGCTGCACACCAAATACTATTAGGATAGTGATTCGAAGGACTTTTTGCAAGTTGAGGATGTATAATGAGGAGAACAAAGTCTCCAAATTTGAATATATAGTTCATATACAAAAATGGAATAGGCTGACGGACGAGGAAATTAAAAAAAAGAATACAAGAGAACGATGGAAAGAGAAAATTAAATAAAAGAAAATGTCAATCGTTTCCTTCGATAAAACTATACAAAAAAAAAAAAAAGCAAAAGGCTAAAAAAAAATTCATAGTTTACTCATGTCCAAAATTAAGGTTGCAAACACAAAATCTATGAAAACTGATGAACTATTCACTGTGTTGACAGGCAATTTGGCACAGAGACGCATTACAGTGTAAAAAAGAATATAGCAACATAACCACATAGAAAAGATTTTAATTTTGAATTCAGATACAGGATGTATCAGAAAGGGAAATCATGAATCAGAGATAAAGCATTTAATTCGTTAATAATCGTTCTAATTTGAGGTGTGACCACCGAGCACCAATATACAAGCTTCATAACGAGCTGTCATACTGTTTATAAAGGTGTCGACAAATATTTGTGGCAATAAGGACCATTCTTTTAAAAGCGCGACTTTTGATTCCTATGGATTCCTGTAAAGGGGGGGGGTATATGTTCAATAATATTTAGATCCGGAGACCTCGAGGGACACTCCAAATGGCAAATATCCCCTCCCTAATGGCATTCATTAACAATACGAATTTTTTGTGGCCACCCGTTTTCGTCCACAAAAATGTAGTCTGGCCTCATAGCAAGGTTCTTTTATTTGTGTACCCTACCGAAGTGTGAGAAATTTCATAGGAATTAGTCTCAAAATTTATAAACAAGGGTACAACAAGAGTTTCAAACTCAAAGGCTAACTTGGAACAAACCAACAAGGCTTAACTTCAGGTGATCTGCGAAAAAAATCAATGTTCATAAAGACGTAGGTTTGATTCAAATAATATATTATAATAAACATTTATAAAAGAACAAGAACAATTTAATGCTAACCTCCTGTTACACCTCTTCTTTGCTACTTTTTTTTCCTATTTTGGGAGAAGTTTTGATATTTTTTTTATATAGGTCAATCTGAAATTTTTGAAATACTACTAGGTTTTTAAAGTTATACTTAGGAAATTTTAGGAGTGTTCAAAGTAGTATCATCCAGCATCAATGCACTTTTGTAGACGAATTTTTCACAGATTAAATGCCTCAAACTAGTCATTTGCTGGAATTGATAAAAAAATGCATTTAGAGCCACATCAATCTCTTCTTCTGAATGAAAATGACGTCCACGTAAGTTCTCTTTTAGATAAAAATATATCCTTAAGTCACACATAGCTAGATCCGGAGAATAAGGTGGATGCTCTATCACTTTAGTTTGTCTTTGCTTAAGAAACTCAGCTGTAATCCGGCTGTATGGGAAGATATATTGTTATGGTGAAGCATTAGTCCCCAAACACTAACTTCTTGAAGAATTTCTGGAAGACATTTATTGGTATACCAGTTTGATGGAACTATCTTCCGTCCTTCCAACTTTATGGCTTTGACCAATCCCGTACTTCTGAAGAAAATGGCATACATTGCTTTTTTCATTGCTCGTTGTCTTTTCACCATTGTTGGCGTGGAATCATCTTCAAAGACCCATACTTTGCTTTCTTGACGTGGTGGACGTCAAAAACCGGTATGTACGTTTCATCACACGTTACAATTTCAGAAATGATGCGGTGGCCACTATAATTTAGCATTTTGAGGGTATTTTTTAAATTCTGACACGCTTCTCTCTTTGATGCTGAGTTAGATTATGGGGAACCCAATGACAAACTACTTTTTTCATATATAATTTTTCATGAATAATTTTGTACATGGCGGTGGATCCAATGTTAAGTTCATTCTGTATCATTTGGTAGGTACTGCGATTATCATCCATTGAAATTTTTCGTAGGGTAGACATATTATCCGGGATTACAGCCGACCGCGGCCTTCCTGTGTGTCCTTCATCCTGAAGAGAATTGTGATCACTGCAAAATTCTTTAATCCATCTGAATACAGTAGCACGACATGGAGGTTCATACCCAAATGCTAATTGCAGCCATTGAATGAATTGTTCGTGATTTAGTCCAGCTTTAAAATCATAACACGATAATGTTCTCGCGTCAACTCCATTTTCTCTTCTGTCTAAAATTTATTCTATGCTAAACAAATTAAAGTCAGTAAAATGTCACCTGCAATGCTAAAATACCTTGTATATACTAGGCGGGAAGCAAAAACGTTTGTTGTGGGCCTCGACACACACACACACACACACACACACACACACACACACACACAACACACACACACACACACACACACACACACACACACACACACACACACACACACACACACACACACACACACACACTTTCCGTATTCATAATAAAAAAGACAACTGTTCTCATTTTTATATTTAAATGATCAAATCGTTTCGCTATCGTTCACAGTTGTGTAAATCGCTTCTATTTTCCTCCCAAAATAATTTTGTTTCAAACATCCCTTTATCAAACAGTTCTCAAAAATGGAAATAAATTATTTTGATTATGCACAATGTAAACTATTCTTATTGGTATCTGAGTTCCCATTTATTTCTAGTTTCATAATTGGAGCAAAGTTGCATTCAACTCGTAAAAATATTCAAATTGTAAAACAGAAATGTTTTGCTTATAGCTTAAATCCATTTTAGATGTTCCACCTTGAGCTATTGTCCCCAAAATGGTATCGAAGGCAAATAATGTCAAACTTTTCTTTTTTTCCTGAATGAATTTGCCAAAAGTATTGCCCTCCTATCATTACAGAAACTTTGTTTTCATTTGATTCATAAATGCTCGATATCTGAATATTTTTGGTATTAAGCGTCTCTTATTTTATTTTTTGACATACTAAACGGAATATCAGAAATGATTTCTCTTAGGCAGTGATACTAAACCCTTTTTTTTGTTGCGGTACACTTTTACAACATTTGAAAACTTGGCACTACACTAACAATAAAATAAGTTTAAAAGAGTGTTACTTATCTGTAATATACTAGGTTAAATAGTTTATGGTAACAATTTTTAATGTTAAATAAAATTTGCGTGACAAAGACATTAAAATGCGAGTTAATTACGAATTCATTATAAGAATACATTTAATGCGAAATCTGAGCTTGATTGTTTTTGATAATTTCGCTTATATTGAGTCATAAAAATGATAATGGCACTCTGGTTTTAACTACATTTAAAAGTTTGATCTTTTTTCATTTTTATGTTTGTTATTACTGAAAATCTGAGAATTAACTCAAATAAGATGTAGAAAATTGTAACAATATTTTTAAAACATTTTTGGCTACTATGGGATTATTGCATCCAATTTTAATACAAAATGAATTAATTGACTCTTTCGAATGCTTTGAAATTAAATCTCGATTATTACAGATTGAAATTAGTTCTTCATCTTCATTCAAAATTAATTAATATAGAGATGTATCCGTTATCACAAGTTTATTACGAAGGCAGTCATATTTTGTTATATCTAAATTTTTGGAAAGTAACGAATAACTCTTTCTTCTAGTGTTGTTAAACGGTCAAAAACAACTTTATGAGGTTTTTCTTATAATACGGCCGAAAATTTGGTTCCGGATTTTTTTTTCTTTCAGAGTAGAAATGAAAATTAAAAAAAAACAAGTAATATAAAAAAAATTATTTTAAGTCAATTCCTACTTAGATTAGAAAAAAAAACTATTTTAGTTACTTTTTATTAAATAGTTATTTAATGTTGTTGTTGTCGTGTCCTTCCCGCAGGGAAGGAATGAAAGTTGCCATTGCCTGTGAGACAGGTTGGACTTCTTGACGATAGATGGCGACACCACCTATCTCCACCTCCACAATTTTAGCATGGAACTGAAGGGGAGGGAAATATTCTCCAGCCCCCTGCACTCGTGGTTTCTGCTGCGACCCCCCACAAGACTTTCGGACCTACTGATTTAACGAGCACGTACTCCGTCTATTCTCTGTGGTATTTAGTGGCATCGGGCCCAGGCCCTCAGGTCTGGAGTCCGATGCTCTAACCACTAGGCTACCCACGGCCCGTTATTTAATATAATTATGTATTTGCATATGGCATACATAACTTTTATTAATTATCATTAATTTAATGATAATTTTTATTAATTATTATTAAAGTATCGCATTATCATCCAAAACAATCGTGTATATAAAATTTCAGTTCAACTGTTCAGGTTTGAAACGGGAGAAAAAATCTTTAAAAGATTTGACCCAAGTCACGAAAAATGAAGCCAACGTGGCTGTATCTAATTTTTAAAAAAATTAATTTCAGTCAATAATTTTAGTTAATTATAATTAAATTATCGTATTGTTATCCAAAACAATAGTGTATATTAAATTACAGCTCAAATGAGTCCTTTAAAATGTCAGAAAAAAGCCTTTTCAAGTTTTGACACAAATCACCAAAATGGTCCCTAAGTTGCCAAAAATGATGCCAACGTGGCTGTATTTGTAATACTTTGAATAATTACTTTTAATCGATTGATTTTTATTAATAAAATTAAATTACTGTATTGTCATCCAAAATAAGAGTGTACATAAAATTTCAGCTCAATTGAGTGCTTTAAAATGCATTTTTTTAACGATTGAAAATTTGAACAAGATAAATAGAGCGAAAGTATGAGCTAATTGGAAAAAAATGGCGTAGGAATTGGAAAAAAATGGCGGATCAGTGGTTGAGAATCACTGTTCTAAGCAAAGCTTAAGTAGTAATTTTCTATTCAAGGTAACGCGAGTAAAGGATTGCCCAAAGTGATGTTTCTTACGAATTGACACCCCCACTTCTTTTAGCCTTTTAGAGATGCGTTGTCTATATTAAATTTAACTATTTTCCTTATGTTCATTCGCTTAAAAGAAATGTTATTTTCTCAAAAACTCCATTTCCAAACAATTTTTAAATTTTTTTTTCTATTTTAGCAGCATTTGAACTTTCAAAGAGGACACGATTTTCGAAGAAATCTTATTCTGTTTCTCAGAATAGTGAGTGGCGCCAATACCCTTTGCCTGCGGTGCGGATAAAACTGGGGAAAGAAGAGGGGAAAATATGCATCGCATATTAATTCAGAATTGAATTTCTTACATCGACTGCAAACTTTTCTCCTACGGCTAATGTGAGAAATATAGTCAAGGCATACATAGCAAATACTACAATTTAATGTATTTTTTTTAAAACTAATAATGGACGTGGATTTGAGAAGAAGGATCATTTTTATTTTCTGTTCCCAAGCAAAGTACGGATTTACAATAAACGCAGTAGCAGTAGGGATAAGAATGAATTTTTTTATATTTTTACTACACATGTAGAATCTACTTTGTATTTATTCAATTTTCCGTACTTCCGAATGGGTTTTCCGAAGAGTAATCTAGTTTTTTTTCGAGAATCTGATTTATATAAGATCTGAATAATTTCATTGAATGCTCGTTTCTATCGCGACATTGAATTTCAACTTTTAGCAAACATAACAAATGAGAATTCGTGTTTTCTGTTTTTCCATACATTTTATGACCAAATTCTGAAGATAAATTTTAAAAGATTAAATTTAATAATATTGGATAGAGTAAAGAATTATAGGTATTCGGATTCACTCCATTATTTTCTAAATTGCAAATATGAGTTCTGCATTCGGAATGCAGTTTTCGTTAATTCAAAACATCGCATAATGCTTGAACTGAATTTAAATGCAATTATTTAGACATGCGAGTATCGATAATTATGTATATTGGGGTTCTGCTAAATTGTTTTTGAAGATCTGTAGAGCTATTTTATAACTGTATGCGCCTTAAGTTAAACATTTCATAGCTACTTCGATTTTGCGAGTTACGAACGACTTTTAAATAATTAAATACTTCTACCTCCCTTAGATTTGCATTATTATGATTTGCTGTGCCAAATTAAGAAAATAAAATATTAAATTTTAAAATATTTCATAAAATGGACGGAGCTTTAGACGACAATGTTGTTCACTTCTAACACTTGGATTAGATGTTTCTTGTGTTTCAGTTTTTTTTTTGTTGAAAACTTTATTTGCGCGAATACTTTACATGTTATTATAGTATTGCAGTATTTCTGTAGCTTCTTAATTTACTTTTTTGGGTCGTCCGCTTTGAATACCTTTGTTGCGTCTTCATCTAAATCTTCAAGTTATTTTTCTTTATGCGTCATTAGTGCTAAAGGTTTCTTAACCAAATCAATATATACGTTTTCTCCATTTTCGTTTTTTATTGCATGAACTCTTTAGGCGGTCAATTTTTTTTCCAAAATGTGCCAAAAAAGGGTACATTTTTATTGCATATAGCTAATTACAGTCGACTCTCGATAATTCGAAGTTGAAGGGACCAATGAAAAACTTTGAATTATCAAGAGTTCGAATTATCAAGAAGGTAGGAAAGAAATCCCAAAATACATGAAGAAAAATTCTTTTCTAACAAATTTAAATTTGAAACTATGTAATAAATTAACAATTGCACACATGTATAAAATTATTTTAAAGTATTTTTAAAAAGTTCATATTATACAGTATAAATATTAAACAGAAGTTAAAACTCCTGTATTAAAAGAATTCATTTATGTATTAAAACAACTATTAAAAGAATACATACTGCACATAATTTTTTAACGAAAAAAATGTGTTATCTGTTTTTGTTTTATGACATTCAACCTAACTTTGCCAATAGATTTTTCTAGAATGAATGAAGCTTGAAAAACATCCGCATCAACATGATTTTGAAGGAAAAAGTTGCGTAGTTTGTTTAGTGATACTTTGGTTTCTGTCAGAGTTATCGGAGTCAACTCCAATGGTCATCAAAGGTGCTACGTTACAGGGGAGACATGCAAAGACAATGCAACACAAAACATGTAAGCTCCAACTTGTTTGCTACAGGACTCAACATGATAGTGAATGTTTGAATTGTCGAGAGTTTTATTAGATCATTTCGAATTATCATGTGTTGTATTCTGGCCGGTCACAAATTTTACTTCGTAATATTGAGTGTACAAAACGTATTGTTTTAGTTCGAAATATCTAGAGTTTTTCTATGGACTGAGCATATACTTCAAATTAGCGAGAGGTTTGAATTATCGAGAGTCGACAGTATAAGAATAAACAGAATGAAAATTATGGAAGAATTTTATTTTTCACTTTTAAGTTTTTCAGCTTCTCATTTTATGACTGTGGAACACAAAAATCCCTAATTGTCTGCTTTTTATAAGTATACTCTGCATGCTATGAATAACGTTTCAAATATCTTAAAAGAATTTCTCTCGTACTTGCGAAAGAACTTCATGTTCGAACCTCTTTTTAAAACGATTGAGAATTTTCTGTGCGGTGTGCATGTATGCATACACTTTCAACTCGAAGCATGACGTTTTACCAAGTCTTACATTGCAATGAGGACAATGGTAATATCGGCCTTTTGTGATTATCTTTCCATTTTCATATCTTTTCAAGCAACAAATTGCACATTGACTTGCCAGTCACTGATCTTTATTGAATATATTTTCAAGAATATAAATTACTGCCTTCAAATCAATGTTACGGCCATCGTTAGAAAGAAAATTCCGGATGAAAGTAATCTAGTACAATGGATAAGAGAGAGAGAGAGAGAATATTAGCGTCGCATGTCCAGCTACACAATGGCTTTTAGCGACGGACCTCGTAATTTTGAAACATGGTCAAGTGACAAGGACGACACCTGAGCTGGCATTCCTGTCTTAACTACCACAACAATGGGAGGACGTTTGTGCTCTCGACAGATTTAAAGTGCATTGCTCCTCTACGCGGTGGGTCTTCAGTGATACTTGGCTCGAAATCATGACACCCCCCCCCCACGAGACCGATACCTTGACCACTTGGTTACCACAAACACGTTATGAACAAACTACTCTCTTAAAAAACTTGCACCAATAATATCACTACAGGAACTAAAAGTGCTTTCAAATCAAAGATACAAAATCAGTACAGATACGGTAAGATGGGCAAAGCGAATGTTTCCAGCTTTCGGTAGCCCGTACGGTGAACGGGCAAACCAGTTAATTGGTTAATATTCTCTAACAAGCACAGAAATTCGCCTAATGCCTTCAATATCCATTTAATACAATGGGATTAGTTTCGATTTCAAATAATATTGTTGTGAATAAAAATGATTTGTGTTAATGAGTGGCTGCATGGCGCCACGTTTTTGTAACTGTGAAGTGGTTGTGTGACGTCACTATGCTCTGTATATAAAACGGGTGAAGCAATCACGTGTGCTTGCTCGCTCGGCAGTTCTTAATAAAGTTAGTTTCTTTAAATTGCTGGCTGATGAATGAATCACTTTCCACCAACACCCAGCATCTGGTAGATGCAGCCCACAGAACTTAAGAATTAATTGTGTTCCGAACATAATTAGTGGCGCCCAACGTGGGGCGAGGCTGTTTGTTGGAGGTGAAATTGAAACCGAATTACGAACTATTGAACTTTGAAATTTTTGAAATATAAAAATGGAAGTGACTGCGTTGAAGGCGCAAAGAAAAGGGCTGAGAACAGCATTTTCTCTCTGTCTGAAGAAAATCGAAACCGAATTGAGGAAAGAAGACATCGATATGAATCTACTTCCTATTCTGAAAACTCAAATCATGGATAAATTCCAGAGACTTGACTCTTGTCAGAATCAAATTTCTGAACAACTCTTGGAAATGAAAGATGCCGAGCAAGAATATTTGGACGATATGGAAGACGCAGAAAACTACCGTGACCGCTATATCGAAATGTATTCCCGAGTAGATTCGAAAATACAAGAAACTGCTATTCCAACCGAAACTGAAAAGAGAAGTTTCAAATTACCGAAAATTGAATTGAAAAGGTTCAGTGCAAAGCTAAAGACTTTTTGGCCTTTTGGAGTCAATTTCAGAAAATTCATAATGATAAAAGCATCGCGCCGGAGGACAAGATGCAATATTTATTGCAATCCGTAGAACCAAAATCGAAAGCAGAACGATTAGTGTTGAGTTTCCCGCGACGGCGGAAAATTACCCTAAAGCCATTGATCAATTAAAAGAGAGATACGGCCGTGAAGACTTGATCGTACAAATTTACGTACGTGAACTGTTAAGTTTAGTTATGAAGACCGCTGCGTCTGGAAGAACGAAAACTGATTTGTCCGCCTTGTACGACGAACTCGAAGGAAAATTACGATCGTTGGAGAGCCTTGGACGAACGCAAGAAAAATATGGAGACTTTCTAACACCGTTGGTAGAATCCTGTTTACCCGAGAAAGTCCTGGTAGCCTGGGAAAGAAAACGGAATAATGAAACAGAAGCCAAAGGATCACGGACTCTAGAACATTTAATGACTTTCCTTCGCCTGGAAGTTCAAGGGGAAGCAATGGTGCAACTGGTTAAATCGGTTTCGGCCCTACTATCCAAAAGAGAGATCCTCCAACCGAAAGGATGAAAACAACTGAATTAATGACTGCATCAGCACTGGTGAGTTCTGAAAGTGCTTCAGGTAAGAAAGTTAATAACTGTATTTTTTGTGAGAAATATCCTCCGAGTGAAAAATGTTATAATGCTAGAAAAATGTCTTTTATTGCTAAGAAACAATTATTATTAAGAAAAGGTGCTTGTTTTATATGTTTAAATAGATCTGGTCATTTAAGTAAAAATTGTGATGTTAAACATACCATTAAGTGTTCTAAATGTAATTATTCCCATTTTGAAATTATGTGTCCAAAATTAGATAAAAATTATGATCAAAAATGTTCCATAAAAACTGAGAATTCTCTATCAAGTAACTGCAACAGAAACGAAAGTATATACTTTCAAACTCTCTGCGTTTTCATTCGGATCAAAGGTCGGGAAAAGAAAGTGCGAGTTCTCATTGATTCCGCTTGTGAAAATAGCTATATCAGTGAAAGTGTTACTAGTATTTTGAAGGCCACTCCACTTAGAGAGGAAACTATAATTCATTCTCTCTTCGGGGAAATGAATCGAAACCTAAGCATCACGGTGTGTTTTCTATTGAGGTTAGTGATTTAAAACGCTCTTATGTATGTAGTTTTGAAGCGCTATCGGAAAAGAAAATATGTGGATTTATTTCTAAGATTGAGGATAAGCGTATTCTAAATGAGTTAAAGATTAAGGAAATTATTTTATCGGATTTAAATTGTAAGGAAACTGAAATTGGACTTTTGATTGGGGCTGATAATATAGAAAAATTATTAACTGGGAACTTAATAGAATTAGATTCTGGCTTGAAACTAAACTAGGATGGACGGTAATTGGAAAATTAAGTTCAAACGTTAAAAACGAGATGTTAACGACATCGTCGTTGCATGTAAGGAATGTTAGTGTTAAAGAATTATGGGAGCTAGATGTTTTAAAAATAACTGAAAGAAATGATGAAAGTTCTTTTTTGTATCCTATATTGTTACCTGATAAATGTGAATTTACGAAACTTTTGATTAGATCTTTACACAAAAAGAACTGTCATGCTGGAATCCAAATAATGCAATCATTAATTAGAGAAAGGTTCTGGATTATCAGATCTAGAAAAACTATTAGGAGTATTTTAAATAAATGTGTTATATGTGCTCGTTTTAAAGTGAAATCATTGTCAAGCGGACCATCACCTTTACCACCAGACCGAGTGACTGATTGCGCGATATTTGAAGTTGTAGGAATTGATTTAGCTGGACCTTTGTTTTTAAAAACTGGCGAAAAGGTATGGATTGCATTATTTACTTGTGCAGTCTATCGCGCGCTCCATCTTGAATTAGTAAATTCTCTGTCTTCTGATGCCTTTTTGCTAGCCCTTAGGCGTTTCATTGCCAGGCGCGGGAGGCCCAGGATAATTTACTGTGATAACGGAACCAATTTCCGGGGTGCTTTCAATGACCTTGCGAAATTGGATTGGCATAAGATATCGAGAGAAACATCAACTCAAAGAATAGTTTAGAAATTTATACCACCCACCGCCGCATGGTGGGGAGGCTGGTGGGAAAGGTTGGTTCGCCTTATTAAAGAACTATTGAGACGTTCTCTTGGAAAATCAATATTGACCTATGAAGAATTGTCAACAGTAATTTGTGATTGTGAATTTTTAATTAATAGTAGACCTTTAACTTATATATCTGAAGATCCACAGGAATTGATCCCTCTTACTCCTGCAATGTTTTTAATAGAAAATCGCTGTTCCGATACTACCGATATTGACGAATTAAATTCGCGAGACTTAAGAAAAAGAATGAAATTCAGAATTAAACTTTTAAGTAATTTAAGGCAACGTTTCAGGAAAGAATATCTAGGTGAGCTAATACATAAACAGAATGGTAATCGGGTGCGTGAGCCCCGAGTTGGGGAAATGGTCTTAATTGGGGACGACAATAAGAAACGTTTGTCTTGGCCTATAGCTAAAATTATAGAATTAATCCATGGTCGAGACGGGGAAATTCGCACAGTTCGGCTTAAAACTCAACATGGAACAGTAATACGCCCGGTACAACGCATCTTCCCTTTGGAAGTACAAGCGATTGCAAATAATGCTAAGGGGTTGAAAGAGGAATCAAATTCTGTTCAATGTACTAAACCTGAAAATGACTTGAATACTAATGATGTAATTGTGAAAAAATATACTTCTTCAGGAAGATTGATTAAAGAACAAAAGAGACTGGATCTATTGAATTATAAATGTTATAGGTTTGAGACTCTCCCCAAGTCTCAAAGGTGGGAGTATGTTGTGAATAAAAATGATTTGTGTTAATGAGTGGCTGCATGCGCCACGTTTTTTGTGACTGTGAAGTGGTTTTGTGACGTCACTATGCTCTGTATATAAAACGGGTGAAGCAATCTCGTGTGCTTGCTCGCTCGGCAGTTCTTAATAAAGTTAGTTTCTTTAAATTGCTGGCTGATGAATTAATCACTTTCGACCAACGCCCAGCATCTGGTAGATGCAGCCCACAGAACTTAAGAATTAATTGTGTTCCTAACAAATATATCGCTGGGTGGATGAAAAGAGTTCCTAACTCTTCCGAGCTTTAACCTCTGCTCGTTAGAATTTTGAGTGACTGTAACGTTTTGACTATTGACCTTTGTTAATTTATAGTACTGGATAAATAAACTTTAAGTAAATTAAGATCGATTTTTGATACAATATGCAGTTCGTAAACAGATCAAAAGGTCTAGAACGGAACTTAATGTTCTTTCTCGAATATTTTATTGGAAAAATAAATTCTTACCAGTCAGAAAGAGCTGGAAAATCAATGACGCCAACGCAACTTTGTTTACACATCACCGACTCATAGCATTCTTGCGCGGAACATAAACGATCGTACAAAAGGAAGCAAAACAAAACGACCGCAGCGACGCTACACTTAAAGTTTCAAAACCTCTTTTATATTGATGAAATGATTTTTGGTCAATACAAATGGAATACTAATTTTAAAGTTGTGCTTATAATTTTGAAAAAAAAATCTTAATTTGGGAATGCCACTATTAAAAATTGTGGTGGTTATGTGAAAGACATTTGTTATAAACAGTTCTCCCATGTTTCTTTCATTCACATACCTGCAGTCTGTCACATACCTGCAGCCTTGTGGTTATGGTCATGGACTCGAATCCAATGTGTCATGAGTACGAGAATAATACCAATGAAAATTATCTGTTTAGAGGGGGCCGACCCATGTGAAATTTGTCGAGGCTTTATGCCTTCTCGTTTGACATGGTGCGATATTTGGAGAGGGGTGTCAGTTCTCTCTCTCTCCCATGTTTCTTTCATTCACATACCTGTGGTCTGTCACATACCTGCAGCCTTGTGGTTATGGTCATGGACTCGAATCCAATGTGTCATGAGTACGAGAATAATACCAATGAAAATTATCTGTTTAGAGGGGGCCGACCCATGTGAAATTTGTCGAGGCTTTATGCCTTCTCGTTTGACGTGGTGCAATTATTTGGAGAGGGGTGTCAGTTCTCCCATGTTTCTTTCATTCACATACCTGTGGTCTGTCACATACCAGTAGCCTACTGGTAATGGTCATGGACTGGAATAGAATGTGTCATGAGTACGAGAATAATACAAATGAAAATTCTCTGTTTAGAGGGGGTCGACCCATGTGAAATTTGTTGAGGCTTTATGACTTCCCGTTTGACGTGGTGCGATAATTTGGAGAGGGGTGTCAGTTCTCCCATGTTTCTTTCATTCACATACCTGTGGTCTGTCACATACCAGTAGCCTACTGGTTATGGTCATGGACTTGTATCCAATGTGTTAAGAGTACGAGAATAATACTAATGAAAATTCTGTGTTTAGAGAGGGCCGACCCATGTAATATACATTGCCCTCTTCATAATATTGTATGCATCATATAAATCAATTTTCCTTAATTTTTCACAATTTTTCTTAGAATAATTTTAATTATTGAGCATTTTGAAATGTATAACTCACAGAAAACGATCTTCATCTTCTTCCCTTTTTTCTACATGTTTTGTATTAAATATTTTATCAGGATCAATTTAGCATAAACTATGAATATCTTAGTTTTATGCCTTATCGAGGTTTGAATACATGAAGAACTGTGTGTATTTATGCATTTTGAAAATATAAGTTAACTATTCTGCTATTAAATAATATAAATTTCATTTTAGAATAGTTTTCAATTCAAACATTTTTGCCGTAGAAAAGCAGGATTTTAATAAGACCTCTAACAAGAAACTTTAGGATTATCATTGTAAGGAACTCTTAGGGGCATATGCAATTAAAGTAAATCGATTTGTTTACCGGCAGGAAACTGTATAAAAGGATTTTAGAATATATATGTTTTCTAGACAAAGGTCAACTAATTTCCGGGTTCGAATTTCATCTCAAAGTATTAAGGAGGGAAACGGGTAATCTTGCTAATCTCTTGAATCATATTGTTCATTATAAGATAGCTCTAAAACTATTTACTATACTTACAAATGTATGTGTATATGGACTTTACTATTATAAAATCAGCAATGGCTATTGTCTCTTTAATGTTTTATAAAAATTTTTCTCAAGAATATTTTAATAACATTTCAAAATGCTAATATTTACGATTTTACAGACTAAAAGAATTATATTTATTCGAGAATTTCTAAAATAGTAAAATATAATTACAAAGTTTGATGAACGATTTCTGAGAAACAAATTCAAATAAGGATAAAGATTTACTGACCCGTAATGTACTCTTTAGAAAAATTTACCAACGCAGGTTTTATTGTATTTATATATGGATATTATTAATAGATACCTAATGTTTCTCCTAATTTTTGAAGTGATAGCTTCTTTAGGCGCGTTTTGCTGAGAGTGAACTTGAATGATGCGTTTTAAGAAGCCAAGCATTGTTACGCTCGGGTTTGTAACGTTCGTAACAATGGATCGGAATTTTCCTTAACAATGTTAAGTACTTCAACAAAAAAGATTTACAACAATGACAACATTTATCATCGAAAGTCAGTTTTCAAACAGGAATTTTATAACGTTGCTCTATTGATTGTATTAATTAACTTTGCTTAAAAATAAATGCTTTTAGAATGTGATTAACTTGAAATATATTATTAAAATTCCAATCTCAACAATATTTTACATTTTTTACAAATTTCTATCGAATTTCTTGGATTTTAAAAAAAGAAAAAAAAAGAAATTTACAACTATATATATATATATATATATATTTCAATTAGATTGGTACATTGTATACCTTTCTCAACTCTGCAAAGTTAGACTGAGATGAAATATTGTAAAGCTTCTTAAAAAAATTTATAAAATTTCGTAATTTTGAAATTGTTTTCTATTTTTCTGCACATACAATATTTTAAAAAAGGCACTTTTCCATTTCAAAAATTTATAAAAATGCAACGAAAAAAATTGCTAAAATCACCAAATGTCAGTAATAATTAATTGTAATAAACCTACGACAGAATTGACATTGACCAGTTTGATGCTTTAAAGCGTGTGTAGAAAGACAATTTTCTGATACATTGCAACCGATAGTTTTCTTTATTTTCAAAAAAGCGATTTAGAGTAATTTAGAGCAATTAGAGCAATTTAGCAACGCACGCACGCACGCACGCACACACACACACACACACACACACACACACACACACACACACACACACACACACACACACACACACACAACACACACACACACACACACACACACACACACACACAATCAAATGTCTAGGTTTTCTCTTCCATACATAATAATAATGAGTATATATAAGTAATTTTATATGACAGTACTAATATTCCCTTGATTTTATTCACCTAACTAATCCCTTATAACTTCTATCGTGTTGTCATATGAACACTATCTCTTTTTTATTTCTAGCAGCAGCACTTAATGAGTACATTACTTGTTGGAGTGAAAACACTCCGCACAAACACATATTAAGTAACAACAAATAAAGAATAAGCCAAAGAATCACAAAACAGAAATTACACATAAACACAATCGCAAAGTCAGTCAGATTGCACAACTTATAACTGCTCTCTGGCTCTCCATTATCTACTATAGATGTTACCAGAGACAGCAAGGCAAATCTTCAGGTGTTCAGCATTAATTAGAAAATTCTCGCTGCACTAAACACATTTGGAGAGGGAAGGACTTTTTGCCTGTATAGGTGACCCGCAAGGCAGTCGAGCCCGATTTCCAGCCGGAAGGAAACAACCGCATGCGGTCTCGAGAGATCTGGGATCTCATTTAGCTTTTCCCTCCAAGACCTATCACAAATTTGCTCACGTAAAAATCTTCATATAACTTTTTCACTCGATTTATAATAACCCAGCTTACAGAAGAGTACGGGATTCCTTGATGAAAGCACTAAAACACACCAGAGCTCTGTTCAGCGAGAAAATCAGCTCTCTCCTTTCCGCAGATATCACAATGAGAGGGAACCCATTGTAAAATAATATTCTTTTTTAAGGTCAAAAGCAATCAACAATTCTCTGGACAATTTTTTATCGAATAGAATCTGAAAAATCCAGACATGTTACATAGCTTGTATTGCAGAAATAGTGTCAGATTCTTGGAAGCATCCTTTCTAAACAATATTTGATGTGAATAATTATTCTAATGGCTTCTACTTACCATCAAACGCAGTGGAACCTAAGTTTATAATGCAAATAATACTGAAAATAGTTCAGCGTTTGCACTTCCACCCCGATCCAATCGTGTGATATATCAGAATAGACAAGAAGCTAATCAGGCTGTGGGTATCTGGTAGTTATAGTTTCTAAATCAAAGGCTTTAAAACAGAATAAAAAAATTCTCCCTTTCACAACGCTTGTGTGAGGTCCGTTCTTCCCTTTGCGAAGAGTATTAGAGGATCAAGTGGAGATGACATAGTATCCAGGATATGTTTAAATGCTCTCTAATTTTCACTACTTTTTGAAAAAATACCTTCTTGTGTTTTTAGTCCTCTACTATTGTTATTATATATTCTCTAATAACTGTTTGATTGTAATCAAATTAACTTTTCAAATGAACACAAAGCCTTCTGCTGGATAATTACTTCAACCGGCAAGTTTCTAGATGGTACCTGATTTAAAACTTCATATTTCTTTTGCTGGGTATTTTTCTCTTTACATGACGGTAATCTTTAAGCCTTTAACTGTGGCTTGCCCGTACACAGTACAGGCTACCGAAAGCTTGCCACAACGCCCGTACGTTGTACGGGCGCTGATATTTTCTTCTTTCTATAATTTTGATTTTACCATATTTTTAATTCTCATAATGAGACTGTTAGAGAGTGTTTTAAAGAGATACAGTTAGACCATGGTTCTGAAATGCTTCTCATTTTGGGATTTTATTTGTGGTGAAGTCTGGAATTCTTCATTGAATGCAGGAATTTAGATTCTGGAAAATATATTCGAAGAACAGGGATTGGCAAGGCAATGTGTAATTTGTGACTTGAGAAGAAAGGAAAATTGAATCATAATCCAAGAAAGCTGATATTATCTCTGTCTCCAATCCAATGTAAGACTTAGAATCACATAATACTTAGTATGTGTGTGCATATAAATATGCGCACTACGCAAAATTCACAATCTTTTGGGGAAAAAAAAGATGTACGAACACGAAATTTTTTTTACAAGTTTGAGAAGAATTCTCTTATGATATATGGAACAAATTTTTCATAGCATGTATAGAGTGCACTTATTAAAAGCAAACATTTAGGGGTTCTTATGTTCCACAATAATCAAAGAAAAAATTAAAAAAAAACTTTGAAAAATTGAAAATTAAAATTAAATTTATTCATTTTCGCATTATGTTAAGTATAATATATGCTTAGATATATTCAATAAAAAGAGTGCCATTTTTGGGAACATTTTAGGCAAAAAAAATGACCGTTTAAGGGGACACAGTACAATTTAATCGACAAAAATCGGTCAAAAAATCAAATTTAATATTTTAGTTTAAATTATTTTTTATATACTTTTCTACAAACAAAATTTCAAATCTCTTTGGATAAAAAAACGTAGGGTTGTGATTAATTTTTACATTTGTTTTTATTCACATCCCAATGGCAAATCAAAACTTTAAACTGGCGTATCTCGGAGAAAGATAAAAAAATTATGTGTCTTCATTTAAAATAATAAGGCTTTTTTCCTATTGTGCCTATACTTGGAATTTTTTAAAATTTGTTGTTAATAGTACATTGAATAAAAGTTGGCATGAATTTTTCAATCAAAACAATACTAATTTTTAAAAAAATAATTGAATTTAAAATGTACAAATTTACAAATTTTTTCAATAATCATTCAGAAAAAGTTGTATTGTACAAATACCAATTATGTTATCGCAAAACCCATTCCGACTTTTGTTATGCGTAGTTTGAAGTACTTGTTAATCAAATTTCATATATGTACGTTAATGTTTATTGGAGGAGTTGCTCTTTAAAATCACTTCATAACTTTCAAGTTTTTCCCTTAAAAAATTAAATGGTTAGCTGTTTATGAAATTTTGAGCACAAAATCTGTTTTACGTCATACATACACATAGGAGGCAACCAAAATAATTATGAAAAATCATTCAATTAAAAAAATTTATGTAAATCGTACCAGTTCCCTTAAAGGGTTAATCCTAGTCTTACATAGTTTTATTAATAAATATTCTAATTTATTAATTAAATATATGTTTCATCTATCAAATTGCTTTAAAAGAAAATGAAAGACTAGAGCACTGTTAAGCCTGAAATAAGTGAAAAATCCTTCACGTACTCGATTAAACAGATGGATAATGTAAGATATCGTTCAAATAAACAAGCTTTCAACCTGAAAAGGGTGACTAAACTTTAAAGCTGTTGTGTAAGACACGTTTTCTATTCCGTTTGTTTTATAACGATTTTTTCACACACAAACGTTATGTACACACATCAAAATGTAATCTCAAAGATACCATTTCAAGTACGTATATTTTTAACTCTATTAAAAAACAGTTCTAACGTTTCTCTGAATTCTTTCTCACATCATCAACATCTTTTAAATCAATTCTAAGGCAGCAGATTTGTTTTTTAAAATTATCACTGAAGAGAGAAAATGTTTTTTCTTCATAAAAGTATCTAATGCTTTTGAACTTCAATGATTCTTTGAATGGTTGTTTTAGATTTTGAGAAACTTAAAGAAATAAACGATATAATTGCACTTACTAGAATAGATTTATATCATTAAGTCTGACATGAAGTTAAGATAAACATAAGAAATATCATCTTAAAGCTTTACAGAAATATACATTTTCTTGCAAGAGATGCAATTTTCATCTGTTGCGTAAGTTGAAATTTTATCAATGCAAAGGTTAATTTATATAATAATTTAGATAATTTTCATTTATTTTCTAATAACTATGTCTGAGCTACGATATGGGCTTTAGAGTCGATCTTAAAATTGATTTTATAGTTTCATTTGAAGATTATAATCATAACAAATGTAGTGAAATTGAACAAATATAGATATTATAAAACATTCAGTATATTCTTTTATTGTTTGTCATATGTATATTGAATAATACTGCTCTACATTTTAGTGATGAAAAATACATGATAGATTCTCTATACCATGGGTACTCAACTTTTTTTCCCGCCGGGTCACATACATATGAAAACTATTTCATGCGGGCCGCAAAATGAGGATTAATGGAATAGAGATGTGGGGATGCGAAAGATCAAAGACATTTGAAATGAGGAAAATTGATTAAAATATTAAAACTCATAATTTTTTGGATTTTATTTTGAAACTAAATTAAACTCTATCAAACTCAACTCACAAAAAATCAGTTTTATGTATGCATTTTTTATCCAGTAATGAATTCATTTAATTTCATCAGTGATTCCAAGCCCGTTGTTTGCGTTCTACTCTCACAAAAACCAAACTGCAATGCACTTAGATAATTTGATTTTTTCTTTTGACAAAGCCTCACTTTTTTATTTCAGATATTAATTTATAGTGGGCAGGATAGTAATAAAGTGTTTTTGTTGAATTTCGGACTGAAAAAATTCGCAATTAGTAAAATTTAATTTTATGCAATTAGTAAAATTGCTTAAAATTAGCTCAAATTTGCTTGTGCATTTTTGTTTCGAATTTATTCAAATACTTTTTGAATTTACTTGAAAAATATCTCAACAAACAACTGAATTTGTTGAAGTACATTGGAGCATTCAAAAACACTCTATCAATTTCTGTCTCAATTTATATGTTTATCTTTAACAATTCCATATGTTTATCAATATATGTACTGTAACAAATTTCGTAAGAGGCTTTTGTTATCTCTGCATTTTGTGAGATTACCACCTATTAAATATTTTGTTACTGAAGCAAAGAAAAAATTGTGCTTAGTGATATAATGACGAGCAAAATTTTATTTTTTAAAATATAGTATTTTCACGACAAATTAAACTAGTTTTTGATCCACGTTTGCTTTTCACCATGAAATATTAAAGATTCCAATCGTCTTGAAACAACATATATTCTTTAGATATTTTTCACTCCCGAGAGGGTAAATTAAAAATTAGTTTCACCCATAAAATGCTCGCTCTCTCTCCACTCCACTGGTATCACTAATTGTTACAATTACAAAAAGAAAAGACGTTATCTCGAAATTCGTACCAGCATGGCATCGATAACAAAACTGAAAAATTTAATAGCTTGATTGATAGAATTTTTCGCTAAGTTTTTAATGCATTATTTTTAAATAATTAAATTTCTTAGTGCAACGGCCAAAGACCGAACACTTATAAAGTCAGGTTGGCCACATACGGCCCGCGGGCCACAAGTTGACTATCGCGGAATCACCTGTACTATCACGAAATATGAAATGAACGAGGAAATGAAAACCAAGATATAACGCTCATGTACTACAAGATATTCTAAATGACGTAATCTGTACCGCACGCACGCACACACACACACAACAACACACACCACACAAACAAAAACACACAACACAACACAAAACACAACACACACACAACACACACACAACACACACACACACACACACACACAATTTTCTTATTTTTTTCTGATTCCAAAATATGGTATGGTATGATCTCAATAAAACTAAACGAAAAGATTTTACCGCATGATCGCGAATAAACTGCATACCAAAAGATAATTATTTATAAGCTCTCCCATGGTAGACAAAGAGTTTGTTCGTGATTCACATCAACTCCTCTTTCAAAGGATTATTTCGCACGCACGCGTTTGACATCTCATTCAAAACTTTTTCATAGAATTCTTTTAATATAAACCAAAAGCTACTTGAAAATTCAATTTCCAAATACAACAGGTGATTTTGATTCAGATATTGATTCCTATTATAGGGAATAAATATTTTGCATGAAAGTGCAATTATTTGCTTATTATTTATTTTTATATTTGCTTAATTATATTTAGAAATATTTTGCTTAGTTAAACTACTTTCAAACAAAATAGAAGAATTAAAAAAAGCAGATATTTCGGAGTTTAATCTTTCTTTTTTTTGCCAATAGTACATGTAATGAAAATCTATACTTGAATTCTCTGTGCAAGTATTTACATTACTTGTATTGTTTTACATATTTTTTTTATTTTATGAATAACATAAAAAGTTGTTATTAAATTTCCAATTCATTTTGTGAAATATTAGAATAAAAAAATGGTGCAATATTTCTTTAAAGAAATAGTAAAAAAGATAATATATAATATATTGGAAAAATATCTTTTTAATTTTATGTGCGTGTGGTACTGTCAATTAAATTATTTCATTAATCATTCAGAACAGTGCTTTTGACACAGTTTCCGAACCTTAAGTTTCTCTTTGAATGATTTTTTAAAAATATTATAAATGATTACTGTAAAATAGATTAAATAAGAACGGGCTTATTTAAAAAAGAGAAAACGCAGATATGAAAAAAGTAGACTATAATCTGTTTGTATATTCGAACAAAAAGTTGTAAAAACTAATAAATCAAAGATTTTTGCATAAATCATACTATGACCCTTAAGAAACATTATTTCTTTTATTTTTTTAAAAAGATTTTGCAGGGTGATTATATACTAGGATCCTTTATGCAATTGTTAGTTGATGCCTAAAGGTCTCCAGTCATTATACAAATAAACAGAAAAATATTCTAATACATTTTTTAAAGAAAAAGACCCCTCCTTTTTTCATAAAAAATGATATTAAAAGATAAGCACTTATGAAATCTAATACTTCTGTTAAATAGTGAGCTATGTGCATTGAAGGCAATGAAAAATTCAAAATTAAAATATGTTTTAGAAAAATATATCGGATAACGTTATATTTCGTATATTTTTAGAAATAAGTTATTCCATGAACTATTTCTTTATTATTAAAAATTACCCTTGGGTTATAATAGTACTTTATTTTAAAAATTAGAAACAAATATTAATATGCAATGAATTTTTATGCATTGTTCATAAAAAGAGAAATGACACTCTTCTTTCCTTCCTCCTCTCTTCAACTGTATTTTGTCTTTTCCTGATTCCATCTGAGTATAGTTGCTGTGTGAGTAGAAATCAAGAACTGATTTAAAAAAACGTTATCCAAACTACTGCACTTATTACAATAAATGGTATATAAATGTAAAAAAAAAAATACATACCAATTTTTCCCCACTAATGATCAACAGCAAATTCTAAATTATAGATTCCCAACTTTTTTGAGCTGGCACTCCCTTTTCTAGTGAATGTTTCAATACCGCCCTCTTCCACTCTAGATAAATAAGAGTGTACATAATACATGGTGAAAACAAGAGTTACATTTAAAAAAAAATTCTATTTAATAGAGTATATCTTTTAATTAAATTTTTTTAAAAGCAACAATTTATTTTTAGTTGCGAATCTGAAATAGCTATTGCCACAAATATATTTAAATGTGTAATAGTATATATTTTAGTCATAGATAGGATATTGTTGGAATTGAAACGTGCTACTGAATTTCTTCTTCATTTAAAAGAGGGGAATAAAAGTTTTAGCTTACCTGTTATAAAGACAGGTAGGGGTTTTGATGATACAAAGTAATTCATAATAAACTATTGCTTTCAAAATAAATATAAATTGACAGTTTAAGCTTTTCAAGAATCATCCATTAAATCTTGGTTAATATATTTAATTATGTTTCTTGTGGATAATATACGTACTGAAATGCAGTGGACGAAGTATTTTTCCTACTGCTCACAGACAAAGACAACTAGTGCAATACAGAAATTAAAATGCACTTTATCATTCAATTTAATGTAGGTCTGAACTTAAATTAATCTTTGAGTTTTTCATCCACTTCCCGAATGACCGAAATAAGTGAATTTTTGTACATGTGTTATAAAAATGATTTAAATACATACAATCAACGTAAACAGTATTAAAGTTAACTTTTGTTAGTACTTAATCAGCGTGTTTTTTTAGTCTTTTTTAGACTATATTTGTTTAATCTGCCCAAACCCCTCCGTGTCATCTCAATGCCCCCGATTTTCTCTGGGTCTTTTACTGACCCCCTGAAAGCTTCAAACGCCCACAAAGGGGCGTTATCGCCCACGTTGAGAACCCATGCTCTAGATCAGGGATCGGCAACTGTTTATTTGTGGCGTGAAAAACCAATCTACAATACGATTCAGAGTACCACAGAGTAAGGCATTTTTGAAGCAATTCGATCCCCTCTACAATGCATGCAGAGTTGAGAATAGAGGTCAATAATATAAATATTTAAGTTTTGTTTTGTATAATTTTGTATTATTTAAAGATACTTCTTAGCATAGAAATAAACAGCAAAAATTAAAGTTATTTTTTCAACAAAAATTTAAAAAAATGAAAATTGCACATATATTATGAATTTTTACATACATTTTTTAAAATAAGAAATAGGCAGAATAAAATATAAGTATGTCCTAATTTTCGTTAAATCGAAATAATAATAATAATAATAATAATAATAATAAAATTTTAATGCGAACTTAGTGCTTGCATCGCTCTACTTACATATCACAAAATCAGTGATATAATGTGTGACTTTCAATTTAACACAATTCTGAGCAATCAGTTGGAAAAAAAAATTCTTTGCAGACATGAAATATCTTTTATATGAAGAAATATTTTTTACTTATATATATTGAACCAAAAACACAGAAAGCAGAGTACATGCAGTTTTCTTCCTTCAAACAATTAAATTTCTCCAGAAATAACATTCAACACCTTACAAAATAGATACAAATAATTCTGAAGATGTTTGCCAAATAACGTCCATTACAAATTTATCAACTTCCATACACTCAAAAATTGACAAATTTATAGAGTAGTTCTAAGTACCACTGAGAACTGTACTGCATGCCACATGTGGCACGCGTGCCATAGGTTGCCGACCTCTGTTCTAGATCGTTGTGATTGAAATTCAAACAGAGCGATAATGGCAGAGAAGAGCTTTTGCGTATTAATTTATGCACGGGTTTTTCAGTTATTTCGGTGAAATTTGCATTTAGAAAATACTAACGAAAGGGAGCATCAATCAACGAGAATATTCTGCTAGGGTATCATCAATTTAAGGTATCCGACTACTTGCGACAACTTTATAAAAAAAATGGAGATATATGTGGATTTTTATTCTGGTTTTTAGATTTGTTTAGTACATTTTAAGAAAAATATGCTAAAATTAAAAAGAGAAAAATAAATTATTATTACTAAAATGGGAAAGAATGGGTCAAAATTTGTAAAAAATAACATAAACGGGGCCCATTTTGTACTAAAAGTTTATGAACAAATTTTCAATTCTGATCTGTTCCTATGTTATTCATTTTTGAAATGACCTTCAGGATAAGAGATATTTTAATTTTTACAAAAACTAGAGCACTTTATCTTAGTTATTATATGAAATTCCTTAAAATATAACAGGGATTATATTAATACTAGCCGTTACCCACCCGCTTCGCTAGGTATTTCATGATGTTTATAAATATATACTGTTTATATATATATATATAAATTACTGTTTTCTAAGTCCTAGAGCATTAAGAATTCGATTGTATTAAAAAAATATTACTGTAACTGTCGCCTCTTGATAAGAAAACGGGGGCAGAACTCATCTAATATGTATTTTCTAAAAATCTCTAAAATTGAAGTATAGAATGATGTTTGCACTTTCGTAACCCTGTAACCAAGTGGATTCCCGCAAAACCAATTTTCGGTCGATCTCTACTCCGTAAAATGAACATGCAAGCCAAATTTCAAGTCTAAATCTAACAGAAAAAAAAAACGAAATTTTTACTATCAATCCCGTTTAGAGTCGTTTTCCAAAATAATCGTTCTTAGCGGATTTCAATTCAACAAAAGAAAAATGCAAAACCAAATTTCATTATTATAGTCCTTGTAGTTCGAAACAAAGAATTTTTTTTGTCAGTACACGCCAGTAACCCTCTGCTCCCCCAGGAGTTGATTTCCGTAAAATAAATTCTTAGTGGATCCCTATTCAACCAAAGAAACGCGCATAACAAATTTCAAGTATGTGGGTCTAACAATTCAAAAACAGGAACTTTTTTTCTATAACTCCTTTTGACCCCCTCGCAACCCTGCTTGGGGGTCGATTTTCGTTTTACTCTTTGTTAGAGGAACTCTATTCCATAAAAGGGACATGCCTACCAATTTTCAAGCAGGTAGATCTAATAGTTTAAAAACGGAAATATTTATCGATAACGTCTCTGAATCTCCCGAAATGAAACTTGGTGGTTGATATTCGCGAAACCCATTTTGTAGCGGTTCTCTACTCTACGAAAGGAATCTGCTTACAAAATTTCAAGACTGTACGTCTAATAGTTTAAAAATGGGGATAATATTCTATATCGCCCCTTGAGCTCCCGCAACGCCACCTGGGATCTGTTTTCAGAAAACCCATTTGTAGGGGAACTGTACTCTATGAAAGTAATCTGCTTACCAAATTTGAAGACTGTGCGTCTAATAAATTAAAAATGGAAAAAATTATCTATAACGCCCCTTGAGCCCCCGCAACGCCACTAAGGGGTCGATTTTTACAAAACACATTATATAGGGGATCTTTAATCCATGAAAGGATTCTGTTTATCATATTTCAAGACTGTACGTCTAATAGTTTAAAAATTGGAATAATTATTTATATCTCTCTTAACCCCCGCAACATCCCTTGGGGGTCAATATTCCGCAAACCCATTTTGTAGCGAATATTTACTTCATGAAAGAAACATGCCTTCCAGTTATCAAGCAGGTAAGTCAATTAGTTTAAAAACGAAAATATTTATCTATTACGCCTCTTAATCCCCCGCAACGCCGCTTGTGGGGCTATTTTCCCAAGAACAATCTTGTAGCTGATCTCTACTCTATGAAAGGAATCTTTTTATCAAATATAAATACTGCGCGTATAATAGTTTAAAAATGGAAATAATTATCTATAACGCTCCCTAAGCCCTCTCAACGCCACTTAGGGGGTCAATTTTCGCGAAACCCGTTTTGTGGCGTATATCTATCCTATGAGAGAAATCTTCTTACCAAATTTCAAGAGTGTGTGTCTAATAGTTTAAAAATCGGAATAAATTTTTATATCTCCCCTAAAACCCCCGCAACACACTTTGGGGGTCAATTTTCCCAGAACCTATTTTGTAGCGAATATTTATTCCACAAAAGAAACATGTGTACCAATTTTCAAGCAGGTAGATATAATAGTTTAACAACGGAAATGTTTATCTATTACGCACCTAATCTATTACGCAACGCCACTTGGAGGTCGATTTTCACCAAACTCATTTTGTATCGGATCTCTACTCTATGAAATGAATCTGCTTACCCAATTTCAGGATTGCACGTCGAGTAGTTTAAAAATAGAAACAGTTATTTATAACGCCCCTTGCGATTCGAATTTCGTACAATCCGTTCTTAGCGGATCATTACTCCATGAAAGGAATATGTTTACCAAATTTCAAATCTGTAGGTTGAATAGTTCCGGAGATATCCTGATTAGTCAGTCAGTCAGCGAGTGAGTCACTTTTCTCCTTTATATACAGGGTGTCCAGCCTTAATGTGATCCAATAGCTAATTCTCGAACCGTTCGGTTTAAGTATGCACTTCCAATTTGAAAAATGTTTTAAAACAGGTAAGGAATGTTTTTACGTGCTTTTCGGACCAAAAACCCATTTAGAAAAAAACTACAAAAAATAATTTTTTATACGGTCCCTAGGTCCTATCACTTATATTTAGGAAAAGATGCAGTACACAAAAACAAAGTAAACAAAGAGTTTCATTTTTTACGATAAAAACTGACTGAGTTATGGAACTTTGTAAATCGTAATACTCTCATTAAATACTGTTTAAAACAAAAAAAAAACACAATTAATTTTTTTTCTGCATAAACAAAGTTTGTTGAAGTGTTCTGTAAAGATTATCATGATTTACTTTATTCTATGTTGCACAAAATTTATTACATAAATGTTTAGCAAATATATATGAGGTGATACGTAACATTAATATCCAGTCTGATCACATACTTATTTGATATAAGTACAGGGTGAGTGAAAATGATGCATCCGATTTAAAAAATTATTCTTTCGAAACTGTTGCAAATATTACAGTAAGTGATATACGAATGTTAAGAGAAATACACCACGTTTTTTCCCCCTTCCACTAAAACACACAACATGATCCATATCTAACATGCAATCAACAACATGATCAATATGTATAAGAGATTTCCCCTGACATCTTTCAATAATTGAGAGTCAATGAACACTAGCCATAATCAAAACAAATATTGTTTATTTATCATTTTATAAATCTAACAAACCTAGGGAAGGAAATGGACGTAAATAAAGTATTGGAACCAAAGCAGAGAAGATGAGGTACTTAATATTTAATTACAAATATTCACTTACGTTTGGAAATAATCGTAACTCCTACCTCAAATGATTGACTTCTGGTCGATTTGAATCTAATTCCATTATCTTACTGACTCAACTGTTAGTTATCGATTTTATATATTAATTAATCGACGAATTGCTCTCGTCTAACTTTCAATTACTTTACGTTAATCTCAGACTTCTATCATTTAACCCCTAACCTCTCTTTCTTATCGAATTTAAGAGTTAATGTTTAAATATACGACATGATTTACATATATCGCATCTTCTTCTTCGGGAGTTTTCAAATGAATAATATTTAAATTAATAAATTTCCCCAAAAGGATTAGGGAAAAGTACACGGATAGACCTGTTACAGACAAACCATTTAAAAACACTGTGATTGAAACCCAAACATATACGAAAATGTCCTTTTATTCATTATTTTTTTTATTTTATTATTATTTTTGCTAAATGTTTTATTTAGTACAATAAATCTTATATGCATTGCTGCAACATATTTTGGAAAATTTTCTGCATTATTTCTTCAACTGACAATATAGATATTTATAAATAATGGGATTATAAATAATGACACTGTTTTGAAGTATCATAAAACGTTTACATCATAATAAAAATTATTTTAAGTTGAACAGAAGTAAAATTAAAATTTATTGATAATTATTTGTCTTCACCAAGTATTAATAAAATACCCTTTGAAAAGTAGTCATTTGACAAGGTTTATGTACTGTGAATTTAAGATCACGTGACCTTCACATGCGTGACATCTATGGTTGCTGCGACCAATGGTAAGACGATATCTTCCTCTGCTGTTCACGGAAGGCTACACGTAATTGGTCTGTAGGTCCGTGTACCACCAGTTTGTGTCCCTTTATTCGTTCAATTAATTATCAGTTAATTTAAGTACGTTTAAAGTCGTGCCTTAGCATATGAATTGGATTGTGTCTGATTGGAGCAAGTTATGTTCACAGATGATTCCTAATTTGTCCGACTTCGCTACGATAAGTGTGTATGGGTCTGGAGGGAACAAGACACATGCAACCAGCGAGGGAACAGCACCGAAAGTTTCACGTTCCAAGTTGGAAGCATAAAGGTCTGGGCATGGATTTCATTGGATATCGCACCGACATGCCCATCTACAAGCGCGATCTTGAGACAGCTGCATGATATCGAGATAAAGTTCTAGACCCCATTGTGGAACCGTAAACTGCAGCAGTTGGTCTTTCGTTCGTTTTATTGGACAATAATAAGCGTCCATGTAAAAGTGTCCTCGTTGACGACATTCTGGAGAGCGAGGGAAATTCGCGTATGGAATGACTGGCTTAATTCAATTGAAAATCATTAAGATACCTTCGGCCGTGATGAATGTTAACGATTTCTACCTCCAGCCACTCTTAGAAGCTCAGAACTGCCCAACAGGAGAAATGGCGATGACTGGATTCTCCGGTGATTGATCACCTCGCCAAACAGGATCTGAGCTATACATTTCATATGAAGATGAGGGATGCTCACATACCCTATTAATGTTCGAGTTTTGCTCTTTATTTTGCATTTTGACATCCTTTTTTCATGAAGTAAATATAAAGTTATCTTATGATTATGAAAATTCAGTATTTTTTATGTCACTCTGTAATTCTCCATTTTGTTTCGTGAATAAATATAAAGCTACTTACTTGTAGCATTTCGTGTTAATCAAAGTAGTATTTGTCCATTTTTTCACATTTTACCGCTCAGTGCCTTAACCTTTGGAAGCGAGTATATACAGGATGGTCTCAAATTCATGGGTCAAACTTTAACAATCATTTATTGTTGTATTGTAACAACCATTTATTGTTTTGGAATGTATGGGCTTAAGTGACGCGGGTGAGGTTCAAACAGGGGAAACAAAAAAAAAAGAGAAATAAAGTTATTAGTCAGTTTTTTTGATGGTAGGGGGCAGTAGATGTCCTGCCGCAGTTCAGCATGATGCATAACAGTACGGGAAATCACCATTCACAATTGTGCTGAGAATTACGATGGGAGACTAAGCGTATGCCGAAAATGCAGACAAGCATTACATGTACGGCCATGTAAATGGTAACAACAGAGATGCGCTAAGAATATATCAAGCACAGTTTACTGATCGGCGAATGCCGGATCAAAGAATTTTTCAGGGGTTACATCGTTAACTTCGTGGGACACTTTCGTTCCACGTCACCAGACATGATACTGGTCAACAGAAAGCTTTCTTCCAAGCCTGGAAGATAGTATCATAAACGTTGTGGCTGTTTGACCAGAATCAAGTTTCAAAAGCTGTTGCTCATCACGTAAGTGTGAGTCACCAGACCATTTGTAGAGTGTTAAATGAAAATTGCTTACACCTCTTCCATTTTCAGCGAGTACAAGCTTTGAATTCGGCAGGCTACTTTCCCCGACTTCCAATGGATGGTACAGCAATGCGAGCTGCCGCTGGACTTCATAGTTCATGTGCTGAACAGTTATGAAGAGTTATTGTAAGCATTACGCTTTCCAACGATGTTTTTAATAAACACTTTGTCTTTCCTTTTGTCTCTTATTTTTTTTTTGTGTGTTTGTGCCTCACCGCGTCACTTGCGCCCATACATTCCTATACAATAAATGATTGTTACTATATCCTGTACCTACCCTTAAAATTTGTATCAGGAATTCTGGACCCCCCCCCCCCTGTATAATTCATTTCCTCCCCATTGATTCAATTTGCATATTAGAAATATTTGTTAAATTTTTTAAATCTAAATTTTAATTATTTCTTCGAAATGAATTGTAATATTCCATTTCGTTTGCGTTAATTTCGCGTGGGCATATTTAAATCAGAGGTATAAAAATTTTATAAATGTAAAATTTAAACTATGACGTCAGTTATTAATTTAATTGCATTTTAATAAACCATAGAGTTTTAATAATGTAATATATAAATATTGTAGTTTTTTTACTTCTTAAAGGAATAATTCCCGGAAGTTTTGTGGAAAGGAAGTCTTAACTTCTTATGGGAAATACTTTCGTTTTGGAAGAAGAATATTTTTGAATAATTCACTGGAAAAACATGTATCAAATATCAAATCTTTCTACTTCAATATTTTCTGGGAAAATTGGGAAAGTTTAAAAATACTTCTTGGGATCCTTTATAAAGTTTTGTCTTACATGTTTTTCAATGCATTTTTCTCGTGACTGAAAACATTTATTATCCATAAAAATATGAATTAGAGATTAGGATTATAAATTTAGATCATTTATTGATTTTAACTACCTCTCTACATTAATTAAATTTTTTTTATTTTCAGAATTATCTCGTGAGTGCGGTAACCTTGTGGTCATGGCCACTGATCAGTGGCCGGCATAATAGATTCATGGGTTTAAATCCCAATGCTACTGAAATCCCACCATGTGGAGGGATTCATTCTACGTTAAATTCATCGGGGCTCAATCCTCACGTTAGTGTGGTGTGGAAATTAGAAGAGCAGGATGCCGCTCAGGGGCCATCCTCGTTACCTGATCACGAGGTTCATCGCCAATAGCCCTCGTGATAAACCTTTATTTTCTCAGAATTTCCTATACAAGGTAATCCCGAATTCTCGGTACAAACTTTAAGGGTAGATGCTGGGCATTGTAGCAATCGTATACTGTATAGGCTGTGAGGCTCAAACAGGGAAAATGAAAGAAAAGGGAAATGGAGATATCGTTTGGTTGCATGTAGGGGGTAGCAGATGTCTAGCCGCTGTTCAACATGATGCATATCAGTAGGAAAAATCACCATTCGCATTTGTACTGACGTCCACGTCTGGAGACTTTAAGTATGCCGAAAAAGCAGACATGCATTACATCTACGGCCATGCAAATAGTAATGCAGAGCTCACACGTTGTTTCCTGACTGACGAATGTCGAATCTCAGAATTTTTCAGTGGTTACATCATCAACTTCGGAAACAGGTTTGTTCTACGTCACCATACACGATACTGGTTGACGAAGAGCTGTGCGCAGTTCAAGCCTGGAAGAAAGCAACTTGATTTTTGGGGCTGATAGACCCGTGTCAAGTATAAGAACTGTTGCTCATGACTTAAGTACGAATCATCAGACCTTTTGTAGAGGGTTAAACGAAAATCGCTTATATCCTTTCCATTTTCAGCAAGTACAGCCTATGAATCCGGCATACTATCCTGTCCACCAATACTTCTACCAGTGGGTGGTACAGCAGTGTGTGTTGCAGCTTCACTTCATAACTTATGTGCTATTTACAGATGAGGCAACGTTTCCACGCGAGGATGTCTTTAATGCACACTATTCCCATGTGTGGGCAACCGAGGACGACACTACCACATCAATGATTCTGTGTGAATGTGTGGGTATTGCTAACGAATTTTTGATTGGCCTATACTTACTATCTGCGTGACTTAATGGCTAATGTTACATTATTTTTCTAGAACAGTTGTTAATAGATCTACTGCAGGATGTTCCAATCGCCATTCGTAACCGCACATGATTTTAGCATGATGGGTTGCGAGCCCGCTTAATCACTTAATTCACTTGCCTGAATGCCCAGTTTGGGTAGCGATGGATTGGTCGGGATGGACCAGTCTCTTAGCCACCCCGATGTCCTGAGTTATCAAGCTTTGGTTACTTTTTATGTGGATACTTTAAGAATCTTGTTTTTGCGACTCCACTTGACTCAGATGGTTCGAATATCCGGAGCTGCAGCACGTGTGCGTGAAATACCTGCAATCCTTGAACGTGTACTCCAGTCGCTCCACCGACGCTGGCAAGCGAGTATCGCTACTGGTGATAACAATTTTGAATAGTCATTGTAAGCATTACAGTTGTCAAAGACGTTTTCAATAAACACTTCGTCTTTCCTTTCGCATCTCATTTTTTGTCACCTTGACATTTGCGTTCCATTCCTATACAATAAATATTTGTTACAATGTGCTGTACTTATCTTTAAAGTTTGTACCATGAATTTGGGACCACCCAATATTGCATTTACTTTTTATTTAAATTAACTCTATTACCAAAGATGGACATGTACTCGTGTATTTATGGGTTCATTTTTTTCCAAATTAATAGAAAGTTTTTTAAAGTACATCGAATGAGGTGTTTCATGATATCTTTGACAAAGAAATAATTTTATTGAAAAGATTTTGCAGAAATCATAAGACAATTGAGAAAGTTTTGCTAAGATCTTTACATTTTTTTTATTGAAAACATTTATAAATTCTCGTGCACCACAAAGTATTACATTGGGCTTACGGAAGTAAGTATAAAACACACATTACAAAAGAAAAGGGGGAAAATTAAGGTCATGAGAGGTTACAAATATTTACAACAACTTACAGAACTTTTGAAAAGCCCTTCTGGGGGAAATAAGTTGATAAAAATTCGGAGGACAATTTATATTAATGCCCTGGAGAGCCAGTTGTAGGATCTTCCTTTCTCTGACAAACTTGGAACACAAAGAAGGGGAACATGTTATATATTTTCCTCGCCTCTAATTTTAAAATCACAGGAAGATGATTGAACCAAATTAAATTTGTTTAAACAGTTTTAAAGTCACTATGACCAAAGAGAAATTAGATTATTTTGTAATTAGTATAAAAATGATGACATGACAGTTTCGTATTAATGATTGGAAAAAACTTCTTTAATAAGCTCCCTTTGTTTGAGATGAGATATTCTCGGCTCCAAGACTTCACCATTCTTTCTTTCGTAATCTTCTTGTAAAAGGATTCAGGGATATTAACGGCAATGTCTATTTCGCGTTTGGTAGCAGCTTTTGCAAGCCAATCGACCTGTTCATTTCCTAGAACGTCTGTGTATCCACGAACTAATGCAACTTATGAGTCTGAAAATCTTTCAGCCTTTTAAGTTATTTTTTGATCTCGACGATTATGTTGTTAGACAAAGAAATACACTTCAGAGAATCCAAGGATGAAAGATAATTAAAAATTTTACATTAAAACATATTTATTTAACAAAAAAGAATTTTTCGTTTTTTTTTTTAAAATTTAGAAAAATATGCTAAATATCTATACCTTTGTTATCAGATTACTTGTCTTCTCTTATACGAAACATATGTGCTAGAAAATTGTTTTGTATATTTTTTTACAGTTATATATTAAGTTTTTGATATTTTTTGAAGCAGTGACGGATAAAGACACAAATTTATACATTATAAAAGTTAAATGAGTTTTAAAATATAAACAATCCCTATGTATGACTTTTTCTTAAAAGGAGTCTCACACAGGGGTGTTTATTTTGTCTCGAGAACTGAAAATATGAACAATTTTTCACTAGATATAGTTCTTTGAGGTAAGAATTACAGAATTAAATTCTTTTACACACTTTTTATACAGGTATAAAGTTTCAAAAAAAAGTGTAAAATGGTAAATATAATTATAATTTGAAAAATTATATATAAAAGCATATGAAAATATTTCTGTAAAAAATATTGCGCATTATATTTTCAAAAATAACAGCTCTAATTACTAGCAAAAAGTTGATTTATAAGGCTAAATATATCCTTACTAAATTGCAGCATTTTATATAAAATGAATAATAAATAATATTTTTTAAATAAAAAAATAGAAATAATTTTTTTTTTAAATTCCAATATTTTTCAAACTTTTTGAAATAAAAAAGAAGTGCAATACAAAGAAACTTGTTTGGGTATAAAAAGTATGATACATTTTATAATTCTATAAGTTTTTATAAATCAAATGCTAGTATTTTAGAAAATATCATGCATGTAAAATTTACTTAATACTTCTGACAAAAATGTAAAAATAAAAATGGAAATACACTTTTAATTTTAAAACTATGATTATATTTTAAACATTTACATTTTTATGAAACCTAATTTATTTGTAAATCATGCATAAAAGAATCAAATTATTTAATTTTAATTCAAAGAATTATTCTTACTAGCGGAAAACTGTTTATATATTTTGAGCTCTTGAGACAAAATCAACATCTCTCTGTGACCGTTTATAAATTTTTCATTCTAGATAATTTATTGTACGACAACATGTTATTCATAAATTGTATTCGTCAGAATTCATGCCCTTTTCCCTATTTGCTCAACAAACCAAAATAACATTATCTAAAATTCAAAACAGTTTAATCTAGCAGTTGTCAAACGTTCAATGAAAGTTTTGAAAATAATATAAATATTGGAAATTTCAATGCATATATATGAAATACTGATAATGCGTTGGGGTTTTTCAAAAACTCTTTGCACGTGTAAAAAGAATCCATTTTATGTTTACAGCAAACTTTTGAAACACTGGATATATAGAAAATACATATGGCAACAACAGAGATTTCTTTACAGTTAACTAATACATAAACTGTGGAATTGTTTTCTGCGCAGATTTAAAAAAGTAACGTGAAGCAGCAAAAATATATTTCGCATTTATTATTAAACGTTTCAATAGATTCAAAAACCAATTTCAACTCCAATTTTAGAAATGATTTGAAAACAACTAGGCAATTAAATATGTTTAAACATTCATGAAAGGGTTTCACAATTTTAAGAATTTGATCATCTTTGTTGAAAACACAAAATTACACATTAAATTGCCATAGCATGAATTTTAAACGTAGTAAAATGTATACTCAAACATCAAATACCAGATCGAAAGATATTATAAAATCCCATTCGTTTCCTAATTTAGTATGGAATTCATCTAAAATTATGCTCTTTTAATAATAAACAAAGTATTTGCGATAAACTGTGTTATTTCAAAGTTATTGAAATGTAAACAAACATTTATAACATTAGGGTCACTATAATTAAAATCTTACTTTCAAAATACTTTAAAAAATACCGCTGATCAGAATGACTTCAAATTTGAGGTGAAAATTTTTTAAGAAGAGGTAAATGGTATGCTGTAAGAAAAGATTCCAAAAATTATCAACAGATGGCATTGTAGACGGCATAACGAAAGTGAATTTGGCTATAAGTTGCATTTTAAATCGAATAATCTTTGACATGAGCTGTACATTAAACAAATTGTATAGTTCAATGTGTATTATTGAATAGGTTTTTTGGTGTAAAAAATGACTTCAAAGTCATTTAACAGTTATGGAGAGAACTCTTAGTGAAAATCCCATCCACCACATCACGAGCATATCACATTGGATAGGAAAAATCGGTTTTACTGATTCTATCAGTTCAACCCCAGAGCAGACTCTAGGACCGAACACACCGGACCCCTGCCCGGGGCACCAATTTCAAAAGACGGCATTTGAATCGAATTTGAAAAATATTTTTTTTTCTTATAAAAAGTTTGATATATTTTTAGAAATATTATTGAATGTGAGTTTGGTGTTTCATTTAATGTATCTTACTTCCTTATTTTGTACTCTGTATGTTTAATGTCAGTTTTCCTTATCCGAACGTTTATTGTCCGGAGCGTTAAATATCCAAACCGAAGTTCGGATACGATTTCGATCAGTGCAACACTAAGCAGTTGCTTCGCGTGAGACCAAGAGTGACGGGAAAATCTAAGATGAAGGATATTTGGGGAATTTAAGTTGTGTGATTTGGTAAACAACTGCGTGTAATATTAGGTCAGTTTGTTTCCAAGTAAAGGGGTGTATACTTGTTGAGTTTTGTTGATGTAGAAACCAGGATGGCATGCGATGCAAAAGACTGGATTTCAAATGCTAAATGATGACGAGATTGTGACTTCCGTGCAAGAAGAATCTGACCCTGTCGACGATGAAACGGATGAAGACGAGGACAACAACAACAACGAAAGTAGCAAGGGTTCATCAAATGCTGACGCGTTTCTGCATTTAAGACAGCTATGGAGTAGTACGAACAACAATCTGAGCGCTGTTCTACTCAACTACTGCTGCTCAAGAGAATCAGAAACCTTGCTGTGAAAAAACGAAGGTGTACAATGGTACAGCGAAAAATAAGAGATTATTTTCCAAAATAAATGTTTTGCGACATTTTGCACATATTTTGCTTTTTCTTCAAGCACGTTTCCCGCATGTGATGATTTTCAATATTCGTATGGTGTCTGGTTTCATATACTGCATGGATCGCATTCGGTTTTCGGTTATCCGAAAAATCGCGTATCCGAATGGTGTCCGGTTCCAATTGATTCGGATAAACGACGTTCTACTGTATATTGAAATTGAAGAGTTTGAGGCGGGAGTATAAGTTCAATCTTGAAATTTGATAAATTTACACATTTCTTTCAAGTAACTTTCTCCCTATCTCGGAGTATGACCCCAATGTACATACTTTTGTGACGGATCTATACGCGGCTCTACTAACCCTTCAGGACTCCTTTAAGAAAAATATCTATTCCAAACAACTTTCGCCGAGTGAAGGAAGCGTGTCGCGAGTTGGAAAGTTCGCTGGCAAGTTAGTTGGCGAGTTAGTTGGTTAGTTGAAGAGTGAAGAATTGTGGAATTATTAAGTGCATTTGGAGTTTATCAATGGAAGATTACTGAGAGTGGATCAATCGACGGTGATTAAATCCAGATAAGGATCGCCTTCAAGGTTCAAGTGTAGGACTCAACTTCATAAAAGTACAGGTACCGTGATCCTTATTTAAATACAAGTCTAGCTTATTAGTGCGTGACGTAGTTGATATTGAGCTAGTTTAAGTTATCGTGGAATCAGTTGAGGGTCCGTATTATTATCCCCAGGCTAACGAGTCTCACCTCCGTGCTCTGCTATATCATCTGTTACCTTAATTAGATTATTATTGTATCTGCTTGATATTTTGGTGACAGTAAAATAATTAGAGTGAATCATGTCTACTGATTATTCCGTTTCTCCCACACACCTAGTCGGGTCTGAGGGTCGACAAGGGGTTTCAGAGGGAAGTAGGAGCCGACCGGCATTATATGTTTCACCAGTATGACATCCAAAAAGGGACAAGAGCAATAAGAATTTTTTGTACATAGGGATTCACAGAGTAAATGTTTTATTTTAATCTTGAGTGTAGTTATTATAAGTTAAAATAAACGTTTGTGATCTCCACCATCAATAGATTCTTTTTAAAAGAAATTGGCATGCTGAAATGGGTGATTCCTTCCCTTACACTTTACTTGTTTGAAGTAATAACAGGTAATTATATCCTTAACTTCGAATTATTTTGTATTTGACTTAAAATAATATATATCTCTAAATTTATAAAAAGTTATCTAACAGTTTAATAAAAATATGTTATTAGTTGTACAGTTTATCGATAGATTGCGCCTCAAGCTTAGTAAATTAACATTATATTTTATTTAAAATTAATTGTATACGTCTGGATGGTACTTTTATTTTCTATAAATTTTAAAACAAAAAATATAGAGTTTTAAATGTGTTATATATAGTATTAATGTTATTTTTATCAAAACTGAATAATTTTATGCGTTACTGTTATTGTCCATTACCCGAGAATGTTTTGCAGTACCCAGGTGGTAAGTCTTAATCTAACAGTTTTAACTTTGATTTTTAAAATTTTTTAGTAATTATTACAGGCTATAATATAATCGTTTTACATTAATAGATTATGGTTTTATTTATAATAATAGAGTTAAACTTCTCTAGAAATTTCTTGCTTTCCCTATGGCCCAGAGTATTGGCAAATTCAGGTGAAGGTTGGCTGGCCGAAAAACATTGTTTAAACCTACAATCCTGGTTCCTAAGGCCAGTAGTTTGCTCTAGTATTTCTGTGGCTAAAACTATTCTATCATGACTATAGTTATCTTAGGTATATAACTATATTTTGTATATTTTTATAATGTATATACTTTTCTCTCTCTCTCTCTATATATATATATATAACATTGCTATGCTGCCATTTTGTTTGCAAGAATTGAATAATTCTTTTTTACAGGTGTGTATCTATGTGAACTATTTATTTTTTTTAGTTATAATTTTTTGCTTTGGAGAGAGAGAGGCGGCACTTTTCCTTTTTGTCTGGGGCGGCAAAACTTATAGAGTCGGCCCTGTCGATCCCTTCTATTGATACACTTTGGAATTTTTTTCTTATGATATACCGATTTTTTCTTTCTTCCAGCACACTGGTGTTCAAAATTAAGAGAATTTATATGCAAGTAAGGCGAGAATATGTAGAGAAGCAGAGACCCACTACTTGTCCTTCGATGTGCGAGAACTCGACCATTACGATAGCGGAGACTTGATGATCTCAGCAGGCATCACGTTGGATGGCCCACACACATGCCTAAAGAGTACCGGTCACATGCCCATAGAGGCACTGTGACTACCATGATGCATGTGGATGAGGTCTTGGAGCCCTATGTTTTACTTTTCATGGAAGCAGTTGAGCCCTGATTTTATATTAATGTATGACAACGCATGACACGCATAGAGCTCATCTAATCGACGAATTTCTGGAAAGTGAGGATATTTGCCAAATGGATTGACCATTTAGATCTCCAGACTTCATCCGTATGGAACCTGCCTGGGACGTTCTGGGGAGGGCAATTGCAACTCGAAACTCTCCTCTTAGAACTATCTTAGACTTGAAAACGGAATTACTGAATGTGGGATTAATTGCCACAAAAACTCATTAATTCCCTTATTTATGATATAAAATCACAATAGGAGGCCTCTTTATCAGAAAGAGGGAATCATCCTTATACTATTAACCAATTTTTTCCTGTTATATTATGCAACTGCTATTTCATACGTTCAGACTTCGATGAGTGTTATGCTGTATTTAAATTATAGAATGGTTATTTGTGAGACGAACCACCTAGTATGGTTGCTATGACACTTGACTCGTTATCGAGGGGGCTCGGGTTTGAATACGGAGTAAGACATGGATATATCTTCTGGAAAAGAAGGTTAACTTTCGTCTGAAATCGATTCCCGTCTCGGATGGAATGTAGCGCAACCCTTTTCTTGTATTTTGGTATCATCACTTATAATAAAAGGCTATATTCTTCTGTGTTTGTATTGTATGTTTCTGTTCGTCTATCTCTCGTCTTACGTATGTTTCCCAGTATGAAACACACGATAGCAACAACAATAGAGGTATTTGTTTGCACTAGATCAGCCCTATATACATATCAAATTTCAATAAAATTGGTCCAATAGTTCTTGAGATAATCAATTAAATCTAAAAGTTCTCATAATTTTGATCACCAGTGCATATTAAATGCAAATTTGAAGCCCTTTAATCTTTGGTTTTTTTTATAGGGTTATGAATATAAAATTATAATTATAAGCACTCTGTATATTCACGTGAAATTTACTTATCTTTTTTGTACTTTATTGGAGATTCTGAAATCTATCTAATTAAAAATCACACCAATAAATATATAATTTAGTAAAAGTTAGTTTTTTAGTGGTTCAAAATTACAAGGTTCGCCACAAACAGCTTTTGTGTTGCTTTATAGTGTGTAGTTATGAAGTGCTTACTCTATTTTGTCAATTTGTAAGATTATATATACAGAGCTATATCAATTTTATTTTTTTATCAAGTCAACGTTCATTTTCAGAAGTTTTGTGGAAATATATCGAAATTATGATGTTTTAGTTTTTAAATTTTCCATTATAAACATCTTATACAATGAATCGAGAGAGAATATAGCAGGTTAAACTATCTAGAGAGAAATTATATATATAGGAGACAGAGTTGGGGCTAGAGCTGAAATATATGTTGGATATATTGTAATATAATCAAATAGTCGTTAGCGTTGATAGCGATATGCCGGGTGTAAACTTACATTAGTTAGTAGTACATGCAACTTGCGTCCTATTTTCCACAATTATATTGCCACAAGCTATAAAGAACTATTAAAAATGGGAGGTCAAAATATTTATTGAATTCGTAAGATTATTACTTTATCTGTAGCTATTTTGTATCAAAGAAAATCTGCAAGAGGACAATAGGTTAATTACAAAAAAAAAAAAAAAAAAAAAGGACACGTGAAATTTGTTTTTACCAAGCATATTTTTTTTAAAAGCTTTTATTTAACTTGCAATGTATGTATGTATGTATGTATGTATGTATGTATGTAATTTGTTCGGGTGGAATCTTGCAACTCAATTTTGAAGCTGATATCTTCCTCCCATTGAGCTGAAATTTTGTATACACGTTTAGTTTGGATGACAATGCATGTTTTGACCATTTATATTCCGATATTGCAATTAATTAAAAAGATATTAATTAAAAACGTTAAACTAGTTTTGGGCGCCAACTTGAATATATCTGCATTGTTGTAATAATTTTATTGTTACAACAATGACAAAAGTTGGCGTCGAAAATCGGTTTTCAGCCAAACTGGAATTTCATAACGTTGCGCTATTGACAGTATTAATTAACTTTGTCTAAAAAATAATTACGTTTCTACAACGTAAAAACAATCTAATTTCTACAACGTATGCAATTTTTTTTACAAATTTCTATCTATTTCCTTGGATTTAAATTCAAAACAAAAAAGTAGAGCTATTTTTCAAGTAGATTGGTACATTGTATACCTTTCTCAACGCTGCCAAGTTAAACTGAGATGGAGTATTGAAGAAATTCTTTAAATAATTTATCTATCTTTAATCTATGAAACTCAGACAAAAAATAATTACAGAATCGGAAAGATCATTTTTTTAATGTATCTTACCCATCAAAAAGGAATCCGCTAGGAAAACAATAAGAGAAAAATATTATCTAGAAATGCAATATATTTTCGATTAAAAAAAATAATTTTACAATAAAATGAAGTAATTTTTTAAAGAAATTTCCTAATTTTAAGCCTACGAGTAATTTAAATATACCTCATTTTATCACCAGTAATCTAAACACACACTACGACATGTGTCTTTAAATTTAATTACAAATAGAATCTGTTAATTTTATTTAAATTTAATTATTGATTTTTTCAAAATCAAGTTTCTAAAGATGATCTGAGCAATTAAAAAAAATAGATTCTTACGTAGAAGATATTCAATGTGCAGCAAAAAATTATCATTATTTGATAAAACTTTCTTTTTTGATTACAAAATGCGTTTTTAGTCTTTAGCATTTTATTGATTAATACAAATATTTAAACGCCTTTTGAAGCTTTTAATAAACAATTCAAATTTTCTTCTAATATGTTAGAGAAATACATCCCTTATATTCAAAATATTTCAAATAAATAATATATTCTTTAAGTTTTTCAAAAATAGTCAAAATTTTAATTAAACATTTAATAACTTTGTCACTTATGAAGATAATCTCACTAAACCTTTTTTTTCGTGTGTAGAACAATGTTAGCCAAAATCTGCATGAAGATTGAAAAAATTGCTTAAAAATTACGGATTTAAAAAAATTGTGTTTTTAGTCTAATACCCTTTTTGCGAGAATTAATTCAGCTAAACCAGGGATGGCGAACCAGCGTTCAATGAGTTGAACAGGCTGAGAAACCTGTCCAGCGATAACTAAAAAGTAAAAAATAAATTAAATGTAAAAAAACTTTTTTTAAGAACAAGCTTTTATTTAAACGCGCTAAAAAGAATAAAATAAACTTTTCCTTTAAAACTTTTTTTACTATCAACTTATAACGTCATTACACAATTTATATGATATAAAAGCTTGTCGCGAGATTTACCTGTGTAGATAAACAAGTAAAATAAATAACTTGACCTGATTGATTTTGGTTTTTAAAAATTCAAACTAAGTAAATATGAGTACTTAAATATTGCGACAAGCTTTTATATCATATAAATTGTGTAATGACGTTATAAGTTGATAGTAAAAAAAGTTTTAAAGGAAAAGTTTATTTTATTCTTTTTAGCGCGTTTAAATAAAAGCTTGTTCTTAAAAAAGTTTTTTTACATTTAATTTATTAAGAATCATATGCGCTCCAGTTATTTTTTTATCCTCACTGTTTTAGATATAAATTTTTAAATTTGTTCAAAATATACACACCCAAACCAAAACTACATGTGACATACGTCAAATTTGGCGATATGTTCTACAATTTTAAGAAATCGTGTAAGAATAAAAACCTATAAATATTTCCTCAAAAAATCGTGCAAAAAGTAATAATGAAATCCATGTTATATATTTATAGAGCAAAAAAAAGTTGTTTTTATTATAAAAAGATAATAATTAGCGAACAGGGAAAGTTCAAGCATACATTCCGCAGATAAAAATTCAAGTTGAAATTAGGAGTAAAACTGCTAACTAACAAAAAAAAAAGGATCCATCGCTACTTGATAACAAGCGTGCACATTTATTGCGAACTGGAATAAAAGTACTATCATCTAGATGTGTTAGTTATGTGTAGCACAACTGTACACTTTGATTCAAATGAAGAATTTCGTTCATTATGAACAGCCTCCATTGTTTTTTTTGTTGTTACAAAGTTTGTTATTAGCGGTTGTTTTTTTGGAAGTTGCTTATATAACTCTTGATATCCTGATACACAAAACTTATGATTACGTTGAAACTTTAATATACGCTCTAAGTCAGGAACAGTAGTAAGAAAATATCATTCTATACTTGTAGCAAATTTCAAGCCCTCGTGAATTAAATCAGCTGTTAAGAGCTGAACTTAATTTTTCACCACATTAACGACTTTTTTATTATCATAAACTGTCATAAATTCAATCAAATCGCCCTCAAGGGATGTAACACAAAATACAATTATACTGAAGAACGAAATGCTTCCTGTGTGTTTAAGTTGAAGTACAACAAAATAAAGAAAAAATTATTAGTATATAAAATTGGGTATTTTCCGTAACTCCAGAATATAAAGTAAACAAGCCACAAAATAGACTTACAAGGGGGCATTCCCTACTCGTCATCACCGATTTCGCTTAAATTTATAGAACATGTAGGGCTTGCCTAGCAATGAAAGTATCCGTAGTAGGAACTCGAGATGACCAAGCGTACAGAAAATCAAAATGTTTCGTACCTTATGAATCATTTACTTTACAACGCATGAGTGAGTGAGTGAATATTAACGTCGCACTGATTAGCAACACGAAGGCTTTTGGCGACGGTCCGCGTAATTTTGAACCATGGTCAAGTGACGCGGACGACACCTGAGCTGGCACCCCCCTCTTCTAACCACACCACACTAACGGGAGGACGTTTGAGCTCTCGACAGATTTAACGTGCATCACTCCCCTACACGGTGGGTCTTTAGTGGCACTGGGATCGAACTCATGACACGCTAGCCGTGATCCGATGCCTAGACCACTTGGCTACCGCGGTCTTTACAACGCATACCGTGTACGATTTGGAGTAGTGATAAGAGCTCGGACTCGTAATATGATAGTCGTGGGTTCAATTCTCAGTGTGTAGACTTTTTTCCCTCAATTTTTATATTATTTATTTTCTTACTAAGCAATGAAGTTAGTAATTCATTTTATTTATTTATTCATATACAAAAGGCATATAAAAGGCAAAAGTTCTTTGCTTAATTGGAAAATGAATAATATTAAAATTGAGAAAAGAGGGAAAACAAGATATCAATAATTGGCATGGCCAAGTAATTTTAGCGCGTTTTTCACATGTTGTATTTTACAATAGTGCAACTAATGAACTTTTTGCTAACAGAAAATAGTGTAGTATACTTAAAAAAAAATTAAATTTTTTTTTTAAAATTATTATATTTAAATATGATTCGGCTCATCTAGGGCACAAATGCGACCCAATGCCGAAAACCCGAGGTCAATCAGTTACTTATTGGCTGAGAAAAAGGTACGACAAAATATGGAACGAAGACGAAATTTGCGTCCTATAATAGCGCTTTTTTTACACTACGTGAAAAACGCGCTAAAAATGTCTACATACTAGGAATTGAACCCACGACTATCGTATAACGAATCCGAGCTCTCACCGCCACACCAACTCGTACTCGGCATGCGGTGTAAGGTAAATGGTTCATAAGGTACGAAACATTTTTATTTTCTATACGCTTGGCCATCTGGAGTTTCAACTACGGGTACTTTCATTTCTAGCCAAGCTCTACATGTTCTATAAATTTGAGCGAAATCAATGATGACGAGAAGGGAATGCCCCCTTGTTAGTCACTCGTGTATATATGGGCATAAGCCGACCATTTTCTGATTGCTCTATTAAAATTAGAATCTAAACAAATGGGAGGGGGAGTCCTTCATCCCCCACTTTGAGAGGGATGAAGAGTTCTAGGGTGCCCAAAGTCAGACTGAGGTGAAGTACACATTTAATCAATTTGTGTAAAGGCACATTATGTTACGGTTTTGCAATCGTTTGTAAAATCCTACTTAGGGCCCAAAACCTGACTTTGCAGGGATATTCTTCATTATTGCACTGCGCTAATAACAAACTTTGTAACAACAACAAGAAAAAACAATAGAGGCATGTTGGAACAAAAAATTCGTGTAAATATGTATATTGGTGAATTATGTTATTTCAAAATCGTGTAGAAAAAGACCGTGTAAAAAAGAATTGAGTATATTCAAATAAAGAAAATTTTTAAAAAAGAGAAAAAGAAAATAAGATTTGTCTTAATCAGCTTCCCGTATTCTAAAATCCAGTGCATATAAAACGAATTCTTGACATTTGAACAGATTTTACTCATTACAAAACATTCTGATTTATAGTTTGAAGATGTCTCAAACCAGAACTTAATATATCTTTCTGAGGAAAACTCTTCACTTTTCTAGAGAATATTAACTTTTGGAGTTTGGATGGAATACTAATTTCGTATTATACGGATGATACAACAAGATATTCATCTTTAAAAAGGCAAAGAATTAGAAAAATGAGAATATAAGCAATTAATTGTTTTTTAATTTAATGGTGAAGTGAACTAATCAAAGAAATTATTCATAGGTAAATGAGAAATATATTATTCTGTACTCTATATTAAGATGAAATTTCAAAATTGTTTAGGTGCTAGTTTGACATCCGAGGGCTGCGCCAAGTTGTTATTTATGTTCGCCAAGTTGGGCCATAACATTACAATATGGTTATTTTGATAATTTTTTACTTTATGGTTATTTTTTCCCGCTGCATACTTATTAATTTCAGATTATTTTAATTCGATTTCTTCAAAAATTTGACAATTATCATTACAAAATACATTTGTAATTAACATTACAATCATTCTGAACCTACTGCTTCAGTCTTCTGATGTATTTTGTGCTAGCTTCAAAAATGAATATTTCTAATATTATTGGTGAGTGTCAGAGTATTTTTTAAAAATAATATGAGAGCTGTTATTGCTGCAAATTGCACATTTTCACTTTATTTTACTTTTATATAATGCATTTTTACACGTTTTATGTTCGACGAAATTCTCTAAAGTACCTCCCAGTTTCTGGAATATTGCAAGTTATCCAAAATTAGAATTGGATATTACTTATTAATTTTTTTAAATATATATATATATATATATAATTATTTTACGTATAACATAATGTAATTATATAGTAAAATTATTATTATATTCTGTAATTATCATTATGCACTACATAATGCAATTATTGATTGATATTCCTTTTCAATATATTTTATATTTTTTATTTGAAATATATTTCAAAGCTGTTCATTAAAATTACTTTTTTCCTGACGATTTGTTACTGCTAGGCCGCTATCTCGGATTCTATATCACTTAACAACAAGCCCTGCTTAGCAGATTCCCCTCCAACATCAAATTAGTACCGTTGTTTAATACCCAAAAATAAGTTCCACTAAATAAAAGATTATCTTAATCTCAAGCGTACTAGGTCTCTTTATGTATATTTGGCACAAATCTGTACATACTTGGCAGTGAAATGTCTATTTTAAAGCAACTGAGGTTAGACCTTCCATCTCAAAATCCTCAATCTTTGATAGTAAATTAATAGATTGGTGTTGTGGCCACAATTAAATCCTGTAAAAATAACATTTCCCTCTCAATTCTTGCTGACTGCCGAATCTTGGCTGGAGGGCGTTCCTGCGTGGAATGGACAAAGTACGTTGGGAGTTCGCTTTTGGCAGGGTCACACTAGATGTGAAGGTCATTCCATTATGTTCTGCTAAAATCAGCAGGCATTGGAGCCAAGACACAATTTTACCATTTGGTGCTCCGATCCTTGGGTCAACAGAAGCTACACATTTCCTCTTCCATATCAACTCGTTGATCTTGTCTTACTTCGTCAGACCCTGGAGGATTATCAACAACAACAAAAATAACATTTGGCATGCACAAATTTGGATTACCAATTAAAAAATCACCTTTATTAATTCCAAAAATTTTCTTAGGAGCATAATAGTTATCTTGGTGTATTAACTGTGTGATTTGTGTTGAACAAAATTGAAACAATACATCGGCGTCCGAAAGTGAAACATGATTCGTAAAACTTGGAGACCATAAGTAAATATTCATTAAATTGTTCCTTATCACTTGTAAATAATCACTATTTGAAGGTTTTAATTACAGTGTGTATAAGAAAGGCACTTCAGTCTGCATGTCCAAACATGTGCTCACGTCAGAACTAGTATATTACCGGTTCGTGTTGTATATGTATATCTGGCAGTTTATATACAATTGCTGTGTTGAGGAGTGAGTTGAACAATCAAAATGCCGGAGTGAGTGAGTGAATATTAACGTCGCACTGATTAGCAATACGAGGGCTTATGGCGACGGTCCGCGAAATTTTGAACCATGGTCAAGTGACGCGGACGACACCTGAGCTGGCAACCCCCTCTCCTAACTACCACGCCACACCAATGGGAGGACCTTTGAGCTCTCGACAGATTTAACGTGCATCACTCCCCTACACGGCGGGTCTTCAGTGGTACTAGGATCGAACTCATGACACGCTAACCATGATCCGATGCCTAGACCATTCGGCCACCACGGCCGTATCAAAATACCGAAGGATGACACAAAGATTCAAACTGGACATATTTTTGAATTCAAGAATGATTTGAATGCTGAAATATGAAGACAATATGAAACTGAACTGTCTCAGATTTTGGAATGTGCCTCGGTGTGTTATCACAAGTGTAACAGGAGAGTTAATATTACATCTCAAGAGTGTAATATTATAACACTGTTAAAGATTTAACTCAAAATTAATGCCAAAAATTTTAAAAAAAAATCCATATGGATTGTAATTAATTAACTACATATTTATATTGTTTCAAATAAACATAAATTTATTTTTAAGTGACATATAAATATTTACATTACATTAAATGATTTAATATCTGTAAGCAAGTAAAATTTTAAAACATTAAAATAATTTCTATAAGGGCTTGCAATTTGGATACCCCAATAAATAATAAATTTTAGTTTTCTAATCCCATTCGGAGTGCTTCTTTTTTAAAAAAATAGAATACTAAAACATTATAAATTCCTTTTTAGGAATCAATACCAATAAATACTAATATTAACAATATTAGAAAAATTATTAAATATTACAAAAATCAAAATTGTAAGTTAAATTTTAGCAATATTCTTGAAAAAATTCAAAACAATTAGAGAAGAAAGAAAATAACTTATATCAGTAAAAGTATTAGTAAAGCAAATAAGATGCATTTATCTAGAGAATGTACCAAAACTTTAATGCTTTATAAAATTTTAGAGCTGATCGAGTAAATATTATATGAAATATGACATTCTTCATGAGACCTTTATTTAATTAACGAACCATAACTCTAAAAATATTCATACAAGAAGAAATACTTAAGTACATTCTCTAGAAAATTATATAAATGTCAGGTTTATATAAAAAGTTTCACAGAAATACTTTCTTAATATTTTGAGTTATGAGACTCACCATGATAGATTTAAATGTCCACTTCTGCTAGATGAAAGACCTGGTTTTCTAATTTTATGAAATTGATTGTAACTCGGCCCCTGGATAACGTAGAAATAAAATAAAGTATGTCTTGTAAAGCCAAACGAAAGTTCTATTCAATGTCATTCTAACGTGTTTGGATACCTTAAATCGATATTAGGTTTATTTTTGCTTTGATATTCATATGATTTGAGCAATCAGTGGATGCAGAATGTATTTTTACTCAGGAATGGAGATTCTTAATTGGTAAGGCAAATGGCTCGAAACTGAGGGTAGAGGAATCGATCCTCTAATTGATCGGGTCTTCTAATTGAAACTAAACACCCTCATGTCTCAGAAACTGATACAAGTTGAATTTTTCAAAGCTCGAATTCACCAAGTTCACTTGACGTGGAAGTAAGGAAATTAGGGTATCGCATCAAATATCACTCTTATTCCCCGATTCCTTGACAACGTTTTAAAATCTCTCCTGAAGTCCGTCGCTAATTTCCTTTGAGATTATTTCTAGAGCAAGATAAATAACAAGACCAGATCAAGTTCTGTGTTTGACAGAAGCTCCTTTGGATTTGTAACCAAAATGAAAGATGATGACGTCAAGATCGATGAGTACTTTTAGTGAATTAGTTTAATGTGTTTTAAATAAAATTTAAAGCAATAATATTTGTAGAAAGTATTTCTTAACTTGAATTTATTTTTAACCATTAATACATGAAAATGAGACTTTATATCACTTGTATAAAAGAGATAAAAAGTGACGCACTTACTCATTCATCACGATATCTCATGAATTATTAGGCCTAAAGATTGAAATTGGGTCGACGTATTCTTTTCATTGCGAGAGAGAAATTCTTAAAATTATGTTTAATACGGGTCATCAAATGAAAAGGTACGAAACGACACGGTGGGTACAAATATAGACTTTATTCAAAATATACACCATAGGCCTGAGCACAACGATCCCACTGATGAACAAGCCGCAGGATTCCTTGTTCCCAGAATTCCTGTGGCTGTGACGAGACCCAGTCCTTCACAGTGTCCTTGAGTACGTCGTCCGAGTTGAAGCGCTTTCCTTTCAGGTGTTTCTTCAGTGGACCAAACACATGGAAATCGCAGGGTGACATGTCCGGACTGTAGGACGGATGGTCCAACGTCTCCCATTGGAACTTGTCCAGTTCCATTTGTGTGACTCTGGAGACGTGTGGACACGCGTTATCATGGAGCAGAACCACGCCCTCCGTGAGCAGCCACGGTCTTTTGTTCTTGATGGACCTGCGTAGGCGTCGGAGTGTCTCACAGTACACATCGGAGTTAATGCTTTTTCTGTGCTCGAGTAATTCTGTGCTCGCATCATTTGGACGCCGCTTTTTATAAGAGCCTTTGCTCTCTCCTGCGGATGCGGGCACCCGCGCATGATCCGATCCCAGTCAGAGTCTCCAATGGCATCCCGAGATGTCTCGCTACATTCTCCCTTGGCGGAATATGCAAATATTTAACTTTTTCATTTTTATGTCGTTTCGTACCTTTTCATTTGACCACCCCTTGTATATACTGCAAACCAATTATTAATGTTTTTGAAAGTATTATTTTTCCTGAAATAATTTATGATATTTTATAATAAAAATAAAAATCGCAAACAATTTATTTTGTTTTCTTGATCTAATTTTTCTTGTATCTCATTCAATTTAAATGCATTAATATGAAATACAATACATAAATTCAATAATGTTTCCCCATCTTAAATTGGTTTCTTAATATTTCTGAAATTCACATTCCTTTGAAAGAGGTCAAATTTAAATATTTATATTCGTTTCCTATAATTTATCTGCATTTTGTTATTTTAAGATAAGTCTCTTTCAATACAATTAAAAGCAATATTTAATGAATTTTTAGGATTAAACATTATTTTTTAGCAAATATCTCATTTTCCTCATCTAACTCTTTCTACAGCGATCTTCGGTTTCTTAACATGCTTACAACTTTCTTATATAACCCTTTTTTAAATATATCAATCAAAAATTTCTTCTATATTTGTCCAGGTATACTTCATTATTTACGGAAATAAAATCATAATGAAATTCCTAACCATTTAGATTTTTATATACTCTAACATTTTAAATTGATATATCAGTAAAGACACCTTTGTATGACGGTATCAGATCGAGGTCCTCGAAATTCATCACTGCAAATGGCTAGAGATTTTCGACAGTCATTAGTCGCAGCTTTGAGCACCACACAGGAGACTGTACGATTTGGCACAGTTCCACATCAATTTAAAAGTTCGGCGAGAATGTATGGAGAGAACCAGGGACCCCTTTTCCTGCTCTCCAATCTCCGAGAAATCGATCATTACGATAGCGGGTGATTGACTGTCTGTGCGGGCATCACGTTGGATGAACGCAAATATATATATGTTTTTGAAAGAGACACTGTGACTGCTATGAGAGATAGGGAAGAGGTCTTGGAGCTCTATGTTTGCCTTTTCACGGGTGCAGTTGGTCCTGATTTTATTTTAATGGATGGCAACGCGAAGTCACGTGCAACTCATCTGGTCAACGAATTTCTTGAAACTGAGGATATTCGCCAGATGGATTGGCTAGCCAGATCTCCAATCCTAATCCCTGTAGAACATACCCGAGACGCTGTGTCGGGGGCAATTGCCACTCACAGCCTCCCACCGGGAACAACCTAATGCCTGAAAGCACAATTGCCGAACAAGTGGCTGCTTATCGACCAAATCGTCAATTTTAATATTAATCAATTAAGTAACGAGGTTCTCTTGCCTAGCTTCACGTTAATCAGTCACTGCTATCCATTAGCAATCTAACCTCTCATTCTAAACTTAAAAGTTTAATCTATATATGCAAGTCTTAATTTACATAATCACTTCTTCGTCAGAGGAAGGCTTTCATTAGAATAAATTTTAAAGACCATTTTTCCAAGTGGACTGTTAGAAAGAAAAACACGAATAGACCAGTTACAAGTGTTATGCACAATCACGCGTGTTATTTTAACTGTTTAATTTTTTTTGTATTATATCAGCCATATATACATACCAATCTGTCGAGTATTTGTAGAAATAATCGACAAAATCTAAAAATTTTCTCAATTTTAAGCATCAGTGTATATTGATCTAGTAAATGAAGGAAATATGCGATCTTCGATAGAGTGATCATTATATATTTTGTAACCAAATATTATTCTTTAAAGAGAAACAAGTTGTGTAGGAATATTCTTTTGGTTCGTTACGTTTATTATCACAGAAGAAAAAATCAAGAAATTTGAAAAAATAATACATGTCATATACAATACATAATATATATACAGAGGGACTAGATGAAAATAAAAACTACACTGATAAATAATTCAACAAAAACTACACAAATAATATAAATATAGGCAAGAAAGAACTGAGGTAAAAAAAATTATTGCGAAATATCTAATATGATCGAAAGAATAGAAAAAACTGGCTTCAGGAAAAATAAAAGATTCACAATCTGAATAATGAGCACTGGAAACCTAAAAAAATAAAATAGAAATTTTTGAAAAAAGAAATATTATGTAGCAGAGTGCAATAAATTTTTTTTTTTACAGAACTGAAGAGAGCTCTCCAAGAAGCTTGGAACCATTTGAGCCCACAACTCATTCATCATCTCATAGCAAGTATGGTAAATTCCTGTGAAGCGTGCCTGGCTTTCAGAGGTGACCACACGCGTTATTAAACTGCAGCATCAGTATTTTATTTAATGTTTTCTTTCATTTTTTCTTTTAGTGTGAATCCTTGTTATGCTCAGTTTTCTTTCAAACTGCTTCTTTGGATAATAAAACTAATTATTATCATTCTTAAGATTTGCTTCCTTATTTTATAAGCATTTTACACTCGCATATCACGTTTCCCGCCATTCTGACTTACAGTTCCTTCTTTATTCACATAACTATCAATTATGCTTAACCTTTGGACACCAGTGTACATATATATATATATATATATATTGTGCATATGCAATGTATGCCATTGTTAAAAAGGCGTACTAAAAAGGTATATTGTATAGTGATAGCCCATCTTTAAACATGTCTGTTAACAAAATAAAATATTCTAATAGAATATCGTTTAAAAAGACAGAAATTGATTAATGTCTTATAAGTATATAAAAAGAAATTTATTCTAGATTGATTTATTAAATGCAATAATGTATGATATTTATAAGTTTTTTAAGCAGTATTCATAAAAATCTTTTGTTCTTCTCAATTTAACTCTGTGGTCAGCTTTCGTCTTTTTTTATGTAATTAAGTAGAATATATTTGTAAGTTGATGTGTGAATATTGCTATTCCAAAAAGGCCTTTCAATATTGTTAAAATTAAAGGCTTCCCTTTTATGACAAATATTGTTTGAAAAATTATGTTTTTCAATAATTAATTGTAATCGTTATTCAATGCTTAATTTTAGAAATAAAAATAGCAATATATTTTGTATTTGTGCATGTATATTAAAAGTATATACTTAAAATGTTCATTTTCTGATACAATGTTCAATATTTTGATTTTAAAGTTTAATGTAACATTTTCTTGGTTGTTGCCAATATTTTTAAATGCATTGGGTTTGAAGTGCTGAATATTATCAGGAAAAAAAACATTTTAAAATATTCAGGTTTCTTATAATTTTATAGAACTCTGTATAATTACCATCGTCTAAAAGTTTTTCCCACTGAGAATCAATCATGTGTAATGTTATGAAGCTCTGTCATAACATTACACATCTGACTGTCACCAAATGAAATTAGGTGAAGAGCTTGTAGAAAATCTTTGAAAATGTAGATTTTTAATGAAAAAAAATAACTGACGAGATAATTCATAAGTGGCACTCAGCACAGGAACCTTATGAAGTGACGTCAACTACGAGTTATCTCAAAGGTTTTTCTTTTATTTATCCTATAGAAATTACTGTAAATGCCATTACAATATGTCAAAAACTTAATATTATAATATTTTGTAAAGTTTAATGCTTTCTTAAAATAAAACCATGGCACTCAGACCAAGAGGCTATAAATTTGCCTTTTAGTGTATGGGTTAACAGATTTGTAAGCTTAAATATTCATATTGATGTAAGTGATATAATTTTCATAAAAATTCTAATCACGAAGATAGCGTTAAATAATTTAGTCATATACTATTATGAATATGTGGAAAATTCCTTTAAATTCTCGCTTCATACTCGATTACATTTAAGTAGTAGCGAAAGAATTATGCTTTAGAAATTAAGCCCATTTTACGAAACAAATGATGCATTCACGATAAGTGTTTCATGAAAGCTAGACTTTAAAGTATTTTCGAGAGAATTTTAATTGAATGTGCTTAAGAGGGTCAGTTTTGTTTTAATATTGAAATGGCAAGTATTATGTTATTTAACACTTAAAATTTTTTCCAATTAATGCATTTTGTAGCATTTGGTATTGAATAGCTTTAAATATTTTAAGTAGATAATAAAAATAATTTGCGCTACAATTAAATAATAATAAAAATTTTAAAAAATACATTCATAAATAAATGTATGAGAACAAAGGTAAATAATTAATAGTTTCTTTTTTAATGACTGAAATATTTTAAGTGCTTAATATAAAAAAGTACTTTTTTACTTGTAAGTTATTAGAAATAATTTTAGAATAAATAAGCATTAAATATTAATCATTGTGTAATACTTAGTTCTGGCAATTTGTTAAAAAGCTTTTTAGAAAAAAGAAGAACATTTATATTCTGAAATTTAACATTTGCAAATAAATGAAAAATAACCATGTTTTTCAAGAAAAAAAAATTTAAATATTCGCCTGCAATATATTTATAAAATTCTCTAAAAAATATCTAGATAATTTTTTTTTTTTGGAAATAAGTTAAGGTTTACAATTTCTTCCCATTAAAATATAAATTAAACTAGTTAAAGTTAAAATGAAGGAAATAAAAAAATTGCGAAATATAATAATGCACACACTCCTTTTTTATAGTATTTGACAACAACAATAAAATGATAGAAATGAATATTTAACTGATTCTAAATTTAAATTTATTTCAAAAATGCAAAATTTTGTTAAATTTAATTTTAAATAAATATACAGGGTGTCCCGAAATTAAACAAAAAAAAAAAGGTGCTAGTTTGTGTCATATCTGTCTTAGGAAAAATAAAAATAAAAATTCCCTAGTATTTGGTTAAATAAGGATGAGAAAATTCTCGAAAATGTGGAAAATTGACACCCTGAATCATATTATTAGCTACTGTTATCACAAAGTCCACAATTTTACGATTATTTATTTTACTAACGTCATCTTACATTGACTTTGAAGTGGCCGCGGTAGCCAAGTGAACTGGGCATCGGATCGTGACTAGCATGTCATGAGATCGATCCCAGTACCAGGGGACCGATGCACGTAAAATCTGTCGAGAGCTCAAGCGTCCTCCCGTTGGTGTGGTGTGGTAGTTAGGAGAGGGGGTGCAAGCTCAGTGTTCGTCCGCGTCACTTGACCATGGTTCAAAATTACGCGGACCGTCCCAAAAGCCCTCGTGTATCTTGGACGGTCCTCTTCAATGGGACGTTAATATTCTCTCACTCACATTGCCTTTGATAACTGGCAGACCAAATAGAATAAAAAAGTTGCTGGTATAGTTCAAATTAACGTAGTTTGTGTGAGTTGGCATTTGAGAGAGAGTGAGAGAATATTAACGTCGCACTGATTAGCAACACAGGGCTTTTGGCGACAGTCCGCTTAATTTTGAACCATGTCAAGTGACGCGACGACACCTGAGCTGGCACCCCATCTTCTAACCACACCATCAGGAGATGTTTGAGCTCTCGACAGATTTAACGTCATGGCCCCCTACACGGCGGGTCTTTAGTGGTACTAGGATCGAACTCATGACACGCTAGCCATGATCCGATGCCTGAACCACTCGGCCTGGCATTTAAGAAAAAAAAATTCCACTAAACTTTGATTCTCCATAACAGAAAACTATCCCACACACAGTACCAGGCTAGTTTCTTAAAAGTTGACCTATTTAATTACAATTTCAAAATGATACAACACTAGTTCTTTTCTATGCAAAACAATCATAGAGAACTTTTTTATTTTCTGTACATCCTTTTAAAAGCACATGTGTTTATATCTTCTATCACATCAGTGAGCACCGTGAAGACAAATTCTGCAATTTTACAGTGATTTTCTCACATGTGATCTTTCATAGCCGTGTTATTAATCACAGTCCCAAATGAAGTAAGAAATTGAGCTGGTTTAGCAAAAATTAATGTAGTTTGAGCTGGTTTTGATAAAATGATGTCACCTAACATTGATGCCTCGAAAAAAAAGAAGAATAAAAAGAATAAAGAATATATAT